>JAYMTA010001442.1:0-20022 GCA_036897625.1 Pelargonium cotyledonis
TATATATATGCGTGTGTGTGCACGCGCGCGTTTTATCAAGACAAAAAAAATTCATATGATTAAGAGAATCTAAGAAAAGAAAGAGAAAAAAAAACATGTTGAATTAGCGGCCTAGCTAATTGATTTAAGAATGAAACTTAAGTTGATCTTTCATAACTAAATAACCCAATTAACATATGAAAAAGAAGAGTGCATGGAGATGGAGTTACGCACCGTATTGAAGAATCCAGCCAAAAAGGAGGCACCACTAAACATGATGAACAATAGGAGCAGCAAAGCTGCGGTGGCGCCGTCCTTCTTGGGCAGCCACCACCACCAGCTCCGACCTCCTGAAATTGGCCAACCGCCACCACCACCACCGCCACGGCCAAGAGATGATCCATGCCACAACATGTTTCCGTGCACTACTGCTTGCCTGAGCTTCCCAATCCCATAATGCCAAGCTCTGGTCAAGCTCTAGTTATTTTAATTTGAAGGTCAACTTTTGAATTTTCTGCTATTCTATTACTATGCTATGTATTGTATTTTATTAGGTTAGGTAGGTCACTAGAAAATAAGAAAACCAATGAAAATGACTACATCTTGTAGTTGTCACTTGTCAATATTCATACCCCTTTTAACACTACACATCTCTTAGGGCTTCTTTGGCTTGTCTACTTAAAATGTCTAGAGATAATAAAAGATTTGTTCGGTAAACCATGTCAAGAAGGTTGAAAATCATGAATTTTGAATTATGAGAATGTTTGATAAAATTGTATGAAAGTAATAGTATAATTTGAATTGATGAAAATGTCATTTGATGAATAAATATCTTATTGTGTCCGTGGTCAACCCTTGAATTATATATCACAGTCGACCTATAATATGGAAGTGAATGTATAACTACGAGGTCGACCCATGTACTTACGGGCCTACGTACCGCAGACACTATTAACATGTTTAACTTAATTCTAAGGTCGACCATAAAAATTATATATAAGTCGATCTTGCTGTATATATTTTGGTCTACCGTAACATAATTTGATCGACCATAATAGATGTGAGTCAACCACACAGTTTTTATATCGATGAACCCTTTGGACCCTACATTTCATGGTAAGGATGGTGATCCGAGCAATTAAGTTACATAAAAAGTTTGATTGATTGTCGAAGCAATGTCTCATCTCACAATAAAATCACACCACGAGATGTGTTTGTACTTATTTTTGAAAAGAGAATCAGACAAATTCACATGACACGAAACTCAAACTAATTAACTCTCCAAGCAATAACGTGATGAACCATACCCTTCCAAGTCATTTTCGTGAGTTTAAATTATTTTTATTTGTGACCATTCACAATGAAATACGTGCTTCTACTTCTCTCCTTTCTCCATATTCTTCTTCTAATTTTGTTTTTGTGCTTAATATTTTGTAGTCTATAACAAGTAACTTTCATAAACAATCGGACCTACCTCCTATATATTACAACTTATCCTATATATATGTATCAACGTATGCAACCACAACATTCCACTCCCGACTAAAACCTTATTTCTTTCAAATTCAATGGACTTTTCAAATGCTACTTCAACCTATATGGTCCAGTTACTTTAATCTCTTTTAGCTCCAATCATATGAATATGAGATCCTAAACCATCCAAAATTTTAGAAAAACATGTCCTATCTACTCCATTATACACATATTTGATACGTTTGTTTGGTGCTTTTCAATGTAGTTGTGAGATTAATGGTTGTTCACCAAACAATATCTCCAACTTCCCATCCAACATTGAGGTTTCAAATAGTTAATTTTCAAGTCAATAAAGGTTGGCAACTGACCGTTTAGTGTGATACAAAATTGGATGTTATACGTAGGTTTCGCAACGCATGTTAAAATCGTGCGGCACTGACTGCTCCAACTCACCTTTTGCTAGTAGGACTCGTGATACAATTTATAGGAGTCAACATTGACTCGGGTACATTTCACAATTACCTATTGACTAGAGATCAGTTTCGGAGCCAATCAAGGTACAGACCAAGATGGAAAAACAACCCAACTACATCGACGTGACCTTGTCATCTCCGGATGTAAAAACAAATATACATCTAAGTAGGAATTGTAGCTGTCAATCTGTCCATTTAAAATTGATGCTACTTTGGGTTCGAAAATTTTAATTTCCTGTGAAGCTTTTTCGGCAACACAGAACTTAGCACTCGGGCCTGTCTGTTACTCTTTCCTAAATGAATATCCATAGTGCGAAAAACACGTATCCAACAGTTATAGAGACACCTAACTCAAACCTGAACCAAACTACCTTGTAAGCAGAGTTCCGAAATGCACACCCAGATAGACTGTTCAGTTCCGACTCTTCTCATTGATATCTATTTCAAGTATTCCCACAGTTTGGAGCACACCTTTTGCTGAGGCTGGGGCTGCAGCTACTGGACCTAAAACAAAGCCTAGAAAAAGTAGCAAGTGAGCTGAAATTTCAAATACCATGTGCATGTAATGGAAAGTGTTAATTATATGAGCAATATTCAGTCTCAGCATCGTGCCGAAAGAACTAGGCTACGTCAGAGAAAAAGAAAATGAACTAAGGAGCAGATGAATTCATGGGAAATATGCATGCTCAAATGTGCATACTAAATTGAACAATATAATATAAATAACAGAAAAAAAATTGATTTTTGTATGGTTCAGATCAGTGGACTGAAACAACAGCAATGAACTAGAGCACATCGACTTCTCAAGTCAAGCTTGGGCAGGATAATAAAACATGAGCCCGTTCTTATTTTTTTCTCTCTGCACCACACATGATATAGATATACTGAATGAAGTCTACTCTTTCTAGAAATAATGAGTTCATGTTTACCTACTTACCTTCAATATAAAAAGGAAATTGCGAAGATACTTATGAAATAAAAAAACTATGTTGGAACAATCCAACAACTCATTCCCAACTAAATCGGCCCCAGCACGATAGTGATCAGTACATATTCATCTGAATACTAGTGAATTAGTGATCTATACAAGAGTAGCACCAGTCAATCCAGTATTTTCCTTGGTTTAGTTTAAGCTGACAAATAACTTTCTATTTGTACCATCAACCATTATAGTTCATAATGAAAAAAGAAAACCAGGGAAGCGTAAACAAATCATTTATTTCTTAGCTCACTTTCCTAAAGGTTGCTAACCTCATGTAATGCATGGAAATAAAGTGCAGCTCTAAGAAAAGAACATGGAAAACATCCAATCACAAATGTGCACAATAATCTACTGCTTGAACATAAACCAAGGCATAAAGTTGTGACCACAGTATACAATGATCATTGAATTTCAGAAAAAAATTAAGTTTGAAAATGATAAAAACAATTGATACAACAGTTTGGTAGCGTTTGGATTAGAATTTTTGCTCAAGGATGGGAATCAAGAACTGAAACTGGAATCAAATTCTCATTGTTTATGTTTTTATTGACATTTTTTGGTCATGAAAATGACTCCGAGAGGGAACCTCATTCTCATTCCCATTTTTGATACCCACTCCCATCCAAACACTATCAAACTATATTTGTACTAAGGTTACATTTGGAATAATTTTGATGGGAATCACAAATGGCAATCACTCTGTATTTTGCATAAGTTACAAACCATGCATTCACATATGCACTAGCACTACCATCCTCATTCCAATCTCTCACATAACCCCATTTAAACGCCCTCCGAATGAAAATGATATGAGATTCCCTTTCTCTAATAGTTAAATGCCTTTACACATGAGACAATATTGCATGTAGATAGAGTAATAGACACAAAGAAGCATAATATTCTCATTCCCATTCCTATTCCTATTTTAAAAAAAAAATCAAGCACAACCTAACAATTTGTATCGTATCATTAATATACAGTTACATATTGTATGTCTAATCTGATATTTATCATAGTAGATTAACTGGAATGTATCTAAGGAGAGCCATTATATTATAGAACTCTGTGGCATAACAGTAAGCATGCAAAGTAATGTTCCATAATCGGTTTTTCAAAACAGTAGTAAGACCATCAGTATAATTACATTTGAGAACCATTTCAATTGTTCTTTACAAAAACTCACCAAACTATCTCACTATGAGAAGGCCTCGTAGTCCAAGGGTTTCAAAAGCCAACTACTAAAAGGGGGTCTTCCTTTGAACACTTTAGAGGTTAGAGTGTATTCTTGAGCTCCTTCCTGTAAAACAATTAAGAACTTGAAGCCTTCTTAGCTATCTGTTGATAGATAATCAATTTTTCGATAAAAGCCAACAGAGAACGAGGTTAGAGTGAATTTTTTTTTTTTCCAGAGTTATTGAAGAACTTAACATGCAACGATAAATAACCAGCAATCAAAGATTCAAAGTGAAAACAATTAAATAAATTGGAGAAAACGCTAAAACTATATAAGTAAAAAAGCAGTCCGTACATTTGTATCTGGAGCATACCTTTAATTCTCGATAAGAAATCCCATTGTCGGAACTTCTGGCAGCATATTCATGCCCTAACGACAAGAACACCTCCAATAATCGCTTTCTGAAAATTATAATAAGTGTTATTACTTCATGATTGTCAAAGACTCAAAAGTACAATTGATTGTACAAAGCTTGTCAGCTTACTTGCATAAAGATGACTCAGTAGCTGGAGAAAGTGCTCCTTTTGCCGAGGTGCCTTGCTTCCGTCCTGTGGTCCCAAGAATGACTTCATGCAAACCAGATTTATTCCAGCATATTGAATACCTGCATATCCAGACAGCAAAAGGTCCTTAGTTCAGCCAATTTCAGATTAACCTGTACTTCTCAGAAATGATAAAATTCAGTGAAGTACCCGCATGTTAAAGTGGCCTGGGCTGTTTCAGAGTGTTGAAACTCCCTCAGAGGTACAGGGGCTACCAAAAATAGTGGCTGTTGAGCACAATGAAATGGCTATTATTTTACTCATATTCCATATTACTGAGATATTACAAGCATTACAGACCTTTTGCACTAGAAAGGGACTTGTTAGCTCATTCGACAATGGAAGGACTCGATCATACAAAGCTTTTTTCATGTGATCCCCCAGGGGTAGATTCTCTGAACTATTAGGTGATCGTCCAACAGTAATGGAAGAGATGTAAACAGGATGAAGAAAGTATGAAAGTAAAGCTCCTAAGATAAGAAGAAAGATAGATGTGTTACATTTAATCTGTGCTCCAGTGACTCCAATTACTTACTAAAGTACTTTCAGTGACATAGCAAAAACAACTCATAAGTTAGAATAATAAAACATATCTTTCAAAAAGAAAGAAAGAAAGAATGTGAAAATTTAATAATTCTACAGGTTGGCACATGTCATGCACATAATTACATTATAGATACAAGCTAACGCTGCTAAATAATTATTCCTAGCACAAATATCAATAATGAAATGTTATAGCAATCAAATGATATCTAATAATGATACAAGTTTATTAATTTTACATATTTGTATTATTTTTCTTTGCTTGAACAAGAGATGTTTAATCCATAACAAAAGTAACAAACCTTGAACTCCGACAACATTCCAACGAGCAATCTTGTCAGAGCAGCTAACAGACAATGTTGTATTGCCACGACCAGGCTTCCTCTGAACCAAGCCAATGAGTCTTGAACCATCATCTGATAATGGATCCACATTATACCAGTTTAGTTCGCCCCAAATTTAACAAAATAAAATTATTTTCTGATGCCTTACATGAAACAGGAACTAATTGGCAATGATACTCAATCAAACACAATAATGGTATCAAGATAAACTGTAACAGAAAACTCTCTCACTGAATAATTGACCATAGTAGTTGGGTAAGTAACAAACATGAAACTAGCAATCATACGAAACATCATAGGGCAGAAAAATGTTGATCAATTCATTTCAATCAGCAATTCTCACATGGGTTGTTTTAAGTTCCCAAATTGGAGATATTTTGTTCATGTTAAGTCCCTGTTCATTGATCTAGTACATCAGGGTTTAGCATGATGTATCTTTCAAAAGGAATCAGATATATGCTTTACTTACATGACATAAAGTTGAGACCCTCGCAAGAGTCAACAAATTGGAAAATGGAAACTATCATTGCGTAACATTATCTTTTGCGGAAGCGTTAGGCAAATAATCTTTTAAACAATTGAGCACACCAGTAGACAATAATTCATTACCTTCTTGTGGGGAAATACATGTTAGTGAAGAGGTTGAACTCAAAGAAGCGTCACCACCTACAAGAGCAATCATATAAAGATGTATAGATTAGTCAACAAATATATGCAAATAAGATATCCTTAAGCAATAAAAACTATCATTTCACATGAAAAATACAATCTAGTAAGAAAAAGGGAACATCACCAAGAATTAGTACATGGCAACTGCGAAATATAGAGATGCAACTGCCAACCGTCTCTGATGATGTATTTTCTTTGGCCGAGGCCATCCGACTCCAAATGAAACAGTGAGTTTTTAACATCACCACCATGGAAGTGATTGAATCTGTCCATGCTCATAATTCTTATCAGTCCATGCTCATAATTCTTATCAGTTAGGCATTGAATCTCAGCATACAAGAACCTGGTGCAGTGGGAAGAAATAAATTCTTCAGAGCAGCAATTGTAAATTACATCTAAAATCGAGAGACCAGGGAGCAGAAATTGGAAATAGTAAGGTCCGTGGATTGAAGAAAGGTCATTGAGAGTATCAAAGAATGAGACCAAATAAAGCTAAGGAAGCAATTAGCGACCTGATGAGAGCTCTACGAGCGATGATTTCAGCATGGGAATCATTGACGACGTCACCTCGCGGACTCCGGAGCGAATGGCCAATGCACTTAGTTCCGGTTCCTAGAGCAACCACCTCCAATTCTGAATGCGAAAGAAGAGAGAATCGGTAGGTGAGAAAATGCAAATACAATGGAGAGAGAGAGAGAGAGAGAGAGAGAGTTGGTACCTTTGGAAGGGGAGGAGATGAGGAAGGCGGCGAGGACGGTGACTTCGCGGCCCTGCGGCTTTCCCTTCTTGGGAAGCGATCGGTACACAGAAAATACCTTCTCCGAGACCTTGTCTCCCCATGAAGGAACCTCCATTACAGCCACTGTGTCCCAATTTTCAATCAACTGAACGCTCTTGAAAACGAAGAGAACAGAGGTCGGGATGAAAATGGGCCGCAATTGAAATAATGGGATTCAATTTTCTTAGTTTGTTTTGGAAATGGGCTTCAGAAATCAGGTTGAAACACAAAATCTATTTCTTCGATTTTCTTTTTTTTTTTCTTTTTACGGTTCTTCGATATTTTTTTTTTCCTAGAAATATAAAGATACCATTAAACAAAGACTAAATTACACATATACTATGTCAGATAACTAAACGTCCAAAATTTTCGTTAAAATTAACAAAATATTTCAAAAAATCTATCATGTGCCTACAACATGCCCAATATTTTTATGAAATTTCAAAATTGCCCTTCACTATATTACTTTTCTTCTTCATCAGGAACATGTTCATCATGCTTCACCGAAAACTTCAAAGCTTTTCGGCGAGATCTTTACAAAAAAAAAATTAAAATTAATCCCAACAAACTTCAAATCATCACAACAATTAATCCAAAATCTTAATCAATTTGTACATATGGTATACAATTTACACTTAATGAACCAAAAATTATCAAAAAATTTTACCAAAATTACAAAAAAAAAAAAACAATATACAGATTCAGCAAGAGAGAGACGTCGAAGGCTCGCAGGAGCTCGCGATTGCCGGATATGGAGCTTGTCGTCGTCGTCGAAGAGCATACCAGATATGGCCTCCACAAGCGTGTCTCGACGGCCACGGCCAACAAAAATGCTATGTTGACCTCTTCTTTGCTCTTATAAAGCCCGGAATCAAGCAGGAACTTGAAAAGAGAAAAGAATATTCAACAACAGCAAATTTCAACTTGCATAGAAGCTGAAAATCTCATCTTTTCTAGTTCCACATTGCCAACCTAATTAGCAAATCATCTTCAGTAATAGAGAGAAATGATTCTGAATGACTGAAGAAGAAAGAAATCGAAGATGATAGAGTGATGATCTCACCTTTTGTTTTTCTTTTTAAGTTTTAAGGGTCTGTTTGCCATGGTTTTTTTTAATTAAAAGGGTATTTTGGTCATTTTATCACAATGGATGGAGATATGGATGAAAAATTGGACGGATAGTTATCTAACATAGTACAGGGTAGCCAATAGTTACAAACTAAAGTTCAGAGTAGGTATGTGTAAAATATGTTAAGTACATGATAGGTATGTATAATTTTCCCTTAAACAAAAGTAGAGCGAACAGAATTCAAAATGTTACAGTTTAAAATATTATAGATCCACTTATGTATTTTTTTTTTCCTTGCCTTTCTAATAAGGCTAATAAGTATCTCCAAATAAGTGAATCACCAATGATTCTCAGTGGTCGTTTCTCCTGTATGGGTGTACTAGCGGCGGCTAGGTTTTGGGGTAGTTTAAGAGCAACATCAGTGGGTTGAGGTCTGATCAAGTAGTAGATTAGGGTTTCTCTCTTTCAAGAGCAGCGGTTGCGGCTCTTTGGCTGTCAGTTATGGCTTTCGTTTGTGGCGGCTAGGGTTTGGAAAGTGGTGTTTAGGGCGTCGGCATCATCATCATCGAAGATTGCGGTTATGGCAGAGTTCAGTCCAGGGAAAGTTTCAAGTGGCTCCCGTGATAGGTTCATGTCACAGGTAAGCCGAGATCGATCGAGTTTGGTTTGGCGAGTTGTGTTGATGGTCATTTGGTAGTTGCAGGAGGTTGCTCGACAGATCGGGTGGGAGGGCTTACCTAGTGCCCCTGATTTGGTTTATACTTTAGTACTCAAACTGAAAGAGTACAAGATTTTTTAGGGTCGAGGTGTTTCCCGTGACAGGATTAGGTCACGTCTGATTCAACACGTGATGGTACAGGTCCGAAGGTGTGGTATGGAAATGGTTGGACAGACCAATGGGGAGGGCTTGCTTGTGCCCCTGGTTTGATTAACTTGGTTTTACTCATGTCAAAAGAATTTTTACTCATTGGTTCAAATCCTCTGTTGGTCTACGTTTCACATAGTTGTTTACTTGTTTGGTTGCAGTTTAGTTTGATTAGGTTTAGTTTTTGTTGTTTTCTCTATTATGTAATGTTGCATTTTATTCAATAATGAAAGTTGTTTGTTCAATATCAAAAAAATGAGACTAATAAGTGGGGAGAGACTATTTTACTTATTCTTACAAACAAAATGTTGTCGTGAAGATAACTTTCAAAAAATACGTGTATAATGTCTGCTACAGCTGCCAACTCAAGTTTGTTTTGACTGAATAAAGATATTATGTGATGGTTGTCGAATATTTGATCTGCTTTCCAAACATTACATATATATAAGGATGTTCAACTGGACCGACTCGTATGACCCGCTGACCCAACTACATCCAAACACGGACTGATCCCAATCGGTCTATTCTGGTTCTCTTTTTCTCATTCAAACAATGATCTTCTGAAAGAAAGAGTCCAACCTAAGTGAAAGATAATATGATCATGGAAGAAGCAACAGATGGTACCTTCATTGTGGACTGATAGAAAAAAGATCTTTGGATATGAGGATGTAAGTGGGGACTTGTTGAGTTAGATGCCATGCCATTATGCTAAAACTTAATCTTATCACTCTTGCTCAATTTTTAGTGGACAAATAGTTCAAAGAAAGTGAGTATCGAGTTTTGATCCATTAAGTGTTTCATTGAGAGGGATGGCTAAGTGATAAGTTAATAAGAAATGGTTAAAGCGGACATTCTAGATTTGTTGATGTCTTCTCCACGTGTTGGATAAATTGAGGTTAAAATTGCTCAAAGTGTTGAAGTACATTGTAGCTGGTCGATGTACAATGGTTATGTACGTTTGGCTTCGGTCTTTGTGTCTTGCCCACATGATCTGTGCGAGACAACACACTATTAAACAAGTATCGGGAGTGATTTCAGGATGCAACCTCAAACGTGAGAATGAGATCCTAGCCATAATATACAAAACCTCCTGAGAATACCCATAAATTTCAACTATATGATGCGGAAGAGTCTTTATATATTCTCCGAATTGATGATTGATCGACTTTGCACACCCCTAAATTATCTGCTTCTCAATGTTTCCAGAATTACATCCTCAACTCACATATGCCTACTTCTCAATTAATAATACCTTTTATCGTGGTTTTACCATTCCATTCATTTATTGTAACAAGACTACTGATTGTTTACTGGTAATATCTAGAAATCACTAGTATACTCTTACAAATCAGTACATTTATTGAAACAAAATTATCTATTGTTTACTAGTAATCTCCAGAAAATATTAATAAATGATATACATTAACCCAGGAATTCATTTATTATTTTTTTTTGTGAAAACAAAAATCTAAAGTAATTATTTTTTAAATAATTGTTTCTTTTTTATAAAAGCAAATGAGCGGAATTCATTTTTTAATTTTTAAATGAAAATAAATACTTTTTTTCTTTTTTTATAAAGTAAATGTTAAATAAAACTAAAAAATGAATTTTAAATACTATATCAATAATGAATTATTAAATTAAATTTGTTAAAAATATTGTTACTTTAGATGTATTTACCTAATTTACTTTTAACATTTTCTATGGAAAGTTTTGTCGGGATCTCTTCCGGGTAGTCTTTTTTTTCGTAGGGAGGACGTGTCTCCACTTTGCCCAAGATGTTGATTCAAAATGGAGACGTTTAGTCACGCAGTTCTTCATTGGAACTTGCTGGGTTTGGGGGGAATTGCATACGCTAGTGGTTTAGTGGAAGATTGGCTATTGATGATCATGGCCCGAAATGACAGCTATTTGCTGGTTCGAGCTTGTTACTTAGTGTGGAGTATTTAGAAGAACCGAAATGAGGGCGTTTGGAACTAAGTCTGACTGGACGTTGCAGGCACCTATTTGTTGTCATCTTCAATGGTTCAATGTTTGGAAAAATGCTTGCATGGAGGCGCGACATGGGAATGTTCCGATTCGACCTGAGAGGGAGAAGGCTGGCACAATTTGGAAGTGGCCCTCAACACCATTATCAAAGTTAACACAAATGGTGTTATCTTTGCTGTAGTGGACCAATCTGGTGGGGTTGGATAGCGCAGGATTACTCCTGGTTCGGGTGTGGGGGTGGTGGTTGGGGACAGCTGGCCGGGTTCGATGGTCCCGAGTTTTGTTGAGGCGTTGGCTATTAGGGAGGCGTTGTCATGGATGAAGACTCAAAGAAGGTACAACGTTATCATTTAGTCAGAAGCGAGCTTGGTTGTGCAAGCGATGAAGACTGGAGAGAGGATTCCAATGCTTTGGATCTTGTTATTGGTGACATTTTGTCATTTACATCTAGTTTTACTAGTCTAGAGTTTGTGTGTTCGTCGATCGGCGAATGAAGCGACTCATCTTTTAACTCGGTCATCTACCAGTGTTTTGGAATTAGATAGCTGGTTGGGATCTTTATGTTCAATTGATTTATCTGTTGTAATCCTTACGGATTCTTTGAATTAATAATAATACTTTCTTTTGCTCTTAAAAAAAAATAATTTACTTTTAATTTTTTATATATATAAAAAAAACAGTTAAAGCAGAGTATATAAGATTTAAAAAAAAAAAAAAAAAACAGAGTGTATATATTGAATTTGAATTGAAAAGCAAATACAGGTCGTTAAATGTTAAAAGAGTGTTGCGATTGGTCAAAAGCTAGCTATCTAGCTGTTTGTGGCTGTAGCCTAACTGTCCTAAAAACTTCTCCAACGACGTCGTATCACCTCTGGCCGACATAATTGCTTCCCAACCGCGCTCTTTACACTGCTTCCAGTTCCACCCGCTTTACCTGTCGGCATGCTTTAACTACACTACACATCCAATCCACCGTTTGATCACAACTGTATTCAGATCGAACGGCTCAGATGCAACCACGCATTTCATAGGAATGACCGAGCGTAGCATAGCACGACCTCCAGCTGGTATAAGGAGCCCACGTCGAGCCACTCTTTGAATCCAACGTTACCAAATTCAGATAACCATAAAAAAAAAAAACATTGGATTCTGAGAGCGTAAATGGCGGAGGAGAAGCCAAAGATGGTCGAGTCCGAATCGCCGGCGGCACCTGTTACCGACGTCGTCGCGGTGGCTCCACCGCCGGAAGTGAAACCCGATGACAACAAAGCTTTAGCTGTCATCGAGAGTAAGCTCTTAATCACAGATTCTTGCTCTATGAATTGTGAATTTATCAATTTAATTAGCTGTTTTAGAGAAGTTTTGTGATTGATTAGTAACTTGATTATGTAAATTTCCAGAGCTCTTCACAATTAGTAACTGATGATATTGCTGAGAAATTGAAATTATTGAACAATTTTGTAGAGTAATTTTTACTCGGTGAAGCCAATTTGGAGATTTATGATCTGTAATATCTCTTTTACGACAAACACAGAGTAGGGCAAGTGATTGATTTCACTTGTTTCTCGTAGTCTCGGTGTTTCTATGCTTGCTGATAAAATAATAATATATAATATATCTCTTTTACAGATTTGGAAACAGTATGATTCTTTCAATTATCAAGTAATAGTCCAAAAAGTTATAGAGGGAAACACTTTATCTTTTTATTTTCTAAGGAATTTTTATGTTCTTCTCTCCTTAATTTGGAGAAGGAATTAGGATGTCCCTTTCACATGAAGCTTTTTCCTTAAAGGTGCTCAATTGCATCATTTCACATTATACTGTCTGGACGGGACATTATTGGGCATTACAGCTCATCGCAATCATTTAAGCGTACGTATAAATGCTAATTAGTAATCATACATGTTAATTCTCTGATAATACTGTTTCTAAATTATCGAGGTTACTATACACTTTAGCGAGCCTTGTTACCTGTTTTACTTTATGCTATTATAACATCTTCAAGCGGTGAAAACTTTTTTAGAACTTACGTTGGGTCTTGCTGTGTTGAGAAAATACTGTCCAAATCAAGTTGGGAAAAAAGGAGGTTTGGGACACTATTGTTCTATTATCTAAACTTGGGAAAATGTAAGTGGGATGATAAAGATGGTGCTTTGAATGCTTGACATTGTGTACTAATTGACATGACTTATAAAATGATTATAAATGGATTGGAAACCACTGTGACGAGTGGGCCATACAAACTGTCAAATATTGTAAATTTAACATTTCAACCTTCTTTCTTGTACACTCCATTTCATAGCACAACAAATTGTTTCTTAGCTTGTTATTTTTCGGCTGGAATTGAATTACAACTTAGTTTCCTTGAGCATTTTTGTTAATTATTACAGCAAATAATGTCCAATGTAACGTTATTTCCTGCAACTTCCATTTGGTAGCTTATTTTATGTAGAACGAAAGTGACATATCAGCTATTGTTTTAAATTATGTTTGTTACTTATTGTAATTGGAAGGTGTACTTGTTACGTTCCTTAAACTAGATACTTTGTTTTGATATTCCTGTCTAATCCATTTAGCCAGAAGTTTTTAGTAATTGAGTTTTGGCAAAAGAATGGAGTGTTAATGACTTTGTGTAATTCCCTTGTTTTCCGCACATTCCAGATTCTGAAGGAAAGAAGAGTTCAAAAGGGTCACTTGACAGAGGTACGTGTCGAGAATTTAGTTCTAGTATGTTATCAGTTGGTTACAAAGATGAATAGAACAGTTGCATGTCCCCGGAAATTAAACGTAGTTCACTTTAAACAATTGTTAACCCCGTTGATGTTTTGTTGCATCTCGAACGAGTTTGTAAATCTCTCAGGGATTATTTAAATTAATGGAAACTGCATGTCATGTTTGTTCTAAAAATTTCAGTCAATATATTATGAATTTGATCATATTCCACTTTTGCCAAAACTCTATGGGGATTAGTATAATGTTGCTAGCCTTGTATCTCTATATTCCAAATTAATAACAAGGTCCTCTTGTTATCTTTTTCCAGACATTGCTCTTGCCGGGCTTGAAAAAGAGAAAAGGTTGTCTTTTATCAAAGCTTGGGAAGAGAGTGAAAAAACAAAAGCAGAGAACAAGTAAGTTGTTAATTCCAATGCAATCTCCTGTCGGTTTTACTCCGGTTGGCATGTAGCTAAATTTAACTTTGGTCATCAGAAACATTAATTATCAAAAGACTCTTAAGTATTATTGAACAAATAATGGTTAGTGAGCTTTGCTCATATCATGAAAGTAGAATTGCAGTCTGATAAGGTAGTCCATTTTGATTTCAACTTTCTTGTGGGGATTCAGCTGGTTCAATGCCGGAATTTCTTAATAGGCCCCAACTTGTTTGAGAAGGAAATATTGAAATTTGATACGAGTTGAGCTTGTGCTAAGTTGAACAATTGCTGAAACTATTGAACAGGGCCCAGAAAAATCTGTCTGCTGTTGCTACATGGGAAAGCAGCAAGAAAGCAAATCTAGAAGCCAAACTGAGAAAAGTTGAGGTAACCAGTTAATTCGAGAAGAGATTTCCGAAGAGGAACTTTCTGTTAAATATAAGATGCAGCAAATCGGAAGAGGATTTTGCGCCTCTATTGCTGAACTATTAGATTGATTGTTAACATATTGAACAATGATTAATGGCAGGAAGCATTGGAGAGGAAGAAGGCCGAATATGCAGAGAAAATGAAAAACCAGGTCGCCTTGATTCACAAGCAAGCCGAAGAAAAGAGAGCAATGGTTGAGGCGAGACGCGGGGAAGAAATGCTCAAGGCAGAGGAGTTGGCAGCCAAACACCGCGCCACCGGTACCACTCCCAAGAAGCTTCTCGGTTGCTTTTAATCGCATCAAATTTTCAAACTTTTTGGCCTCCCAGTCTCTTCTACAAGAATAAGCTCGTTTTTTTTTTTTCCGATTTTCATCTGTATATTTAGTTTCTCTTTCTCTTGTTTGTTCTTTTGTGTGTTTTTGAGTGTGCAACTTCATTGAAAATGATTAAATGTTCATTTTTGTATCATGTATGTGTGTATAGGAGTAGCAAGTCCTATTAATTGTTGGAAAAAAAAAACAGGTTTTTATTATGTTCAATCCAGTTTGCAGTTTGGCCACAAATATTTATGTATAATTTAATGTTCTAATACTACATAGATTTTACAATTCTATATATATATATGTTTGTATATAATTGCATTATTGTCCTAGAATCTTGATTTTCTACCGTTATGTTTTGACTCTTTTTAACTCTTGAATAGACAAGTCGAAGCAAACCAAAATATGAAAAACAGATGCTCCCTCCAAATGAGCAAACAGCTTGACCTGTAAAATTTAGCAGACCAAAACATCAACATCCATGTTTCCTACAAATGTTCAGACAGCTTTGTAAATCATAACATACTATCAATTTCAATTAATGAACAGAACACATCTATTTCACTATAATTATAATTTTTGTTTACATGTATTTGGAAATGAATGTTTACTTATAAGTGCTTGTTGGGTGACATTACTCCATATTTTAACGAGCTATCACGTTAGGTTAAAGTGTATTTTAAAAGTCCGGTGAAAATTACCATCTTTCAACTAGAGCTTCTTCATGTCTCCTAGAAGTTGACATACTTAGCATCCACCATCAACGATGAAAGGCCAGAGCAAGAGTTAATTGTGGCTTCAATTTTGTGTTACTAAGTTTATTAAGGTATAAGACCTTATTTAGTCATTGAATTTTCGTGTTTTGAACTAATTTAGTCTTTAATTTTTTTTAAACAAAACATAGTCTTGAATTTTCTTGTTTCGACTTAATTAGGTCTAAGAATTTTTTTTACCCGAAATGGTCCCTCAACTTTCAAATATTACCCAATTTGGTCCCTAAACCTTTGATGCAAAATCTCAAGAGTCTAATTTACTCCCTTTTACTGCCAAAAGAAAAATGCACCCTTCTACTTCATTGTTCTTCTAAAAAAATTTCTTATAACTAATAAGTAATCAACAACAACAACATAAAAAAAAATCATTCACTTTTGGAACAATATTTTTTATAGAGTGAAGTCAGTGAACATTTATTTTATTTGATCAGTAACATGGACACTGCTGGCAGAAATTGCCTAAACATAGTTAACATATACACATAAATAGTAGAGTTCATATATAATTATATCACCAAAATAGTCAAGAGTTGATGGCAATACATTGTAGCCTAATCATAGAGTTTCATTCGGTACACAAATATATAAATATAAGCTTTGTTTATATATATAGACTTAAAACAAATTTGATCTTACAAATGACACCTAGAGCTTCAAGTACCAAAAACCTCTACTAGTCGCCATGGATAGTAACCAAAAAAACTTCCCTTTGGCTCCAAGATATATACTAATGCATGCTCGTAAGGGCTGAGACGAAGGAGCTATGCATCAACATTGCAATAGATGAGTGTTGATGCTCATGTTTCCTTCCAAGAAGCTCATGTCGTCGTTGATCGGATAATCCAATAGCAGTTGGAGAGTAATGTCCGATGAATCCTCATACTCGTACTCGTTACAGCTCGAGGCCTCTGACCCGCATACCGCGTCCTCAGTATATGATGATTTGCACTCCAAGTCCTCGTTCCTCATGCTCGTTGTGGTGGACGAACCGGCCAAGGCGTGGCCTACCTCAGCGGAGATGGCTGAAACTGATCCACATTTAGTTGTTGAAGATACCTGAGAAACAGGGCTCTCACAAGCCTCGGCTTTCACTCCCTGGATCTTGATTTTCCGAAATGACTCCCCGACTTCAGAGTTCCACATGCGTAGGAAATAGTCTGGACCGTTGGTGCTTGGTTTCTCCTCAAGAGGCGGATTGAAGAGCAATGACTCCCTTGAAAGCCGGGCCTCGGCTTCAAGCCTTGCACTCTCCCACTGTGTCATGTGACGGGTGATGGGGGAAGCGGGTGCTATGGGGGTTGATCCTTGAGAGTGAACAGGCTCGTGAGTTTGCGGGTTGAGGCCCATGCAAATCAGGCGTTTCTTCAGGTGGGTGTTCCATAAGTTCTTGATTTCATTATCCGTCCTCCCCGGTAACTGTGACGCAATGGCAGCCCACCTAAGAGTTAAGTATGTTCGTATGGGTTAAAAACAGCACAAGGCTTAGAACTACATCATACTTAACGTTAAAGCGCATCAACCAAATCTAATAAAGATGAAACAACCGTTCCACGAATTGCAGCATAAGGAACATCAAACAAATCATCAAAGTTCAACATAGTTATTCATAATTAACCAACCAATGTTCCAAAATTGTTTGATCTAGGCAAAATGAGGTTAATAGAATACCTGTTTCCGAGAATCCCATGAAACTGAATGACAAGCTTCTCCTCCTCAGTAGTGAAGGGTCCGCGCTTGATGTCGGGGCGAAGATAGTTGGTCCACCTCAGGCGGCAGCTCTTCCCGCAGCGAAGAAGGCCTGACCAGAAAGAAAACCGTCATAATCAACAGAAATGAGAACAGGAAGACTAGATGTTTTCAAGAATTTCTAATGAAGCACCTGAGGATACCCATTTGAAATAAAAGACACAATTTCTTAAACCCTCTCATTGGTTTGGAAGTTGCAAAAGAATGACAAACAAAATGCCAATAAATGGTCTCATGAATAAGGCTCTACTTCTAGCTTGATTTTGATTAAGGAAATCTAATAAATGCATCCCTAAAAGCAACATGCTTTAAATTTGTCAACGCAGCAAGAAAAGCTGAAATGCACAACAAGGTTACTAAAAATACATGATATAAATGCCACAAAACTTAAGCCAAAGTTGCCAATTTGTAGGCATTTGAAACTAATGCAACTCACAAACAACATCAGATTTTAAGTTTTCTCTTCCTCTCTTCTGTTCATTTGTCTCAGCAATCAAACAAAAGTTCCAAAACTTCCAGTCTATACCATAGACTGAACTCCAAGAAACCTAGTCTCTAAGAAATTAACCAAAACATTTTCTTGGGTTTTCTCAGTAAAATCCATTGACCCATTTGAGAAGAAGGTAAATTGATCAAAATACCCCTTTCAAAATCCAAAATTTTCAAGAACTTCATGAAAATACATGTCTTCAAAAACACCCCCAAACAGCCAAATCCCAACCCATGTCACAAAACTAGATCAAATAAGAAAGTTACCAGCAAATCAAACTTGTTATACAGGAGGAGCAAAACCAGAGCTCCAAAACCCCCCAAAACATACAAACCAGATACAACCCATCAAGTGACAAGTGAGAAAGTTCATTCATTTGGCTAAAAGCACAACGAGTTGACTCAGTAAAGTTGTCAACAACAACAATAACAGCAGAACAAATCATGGGCATTGCTTGATTTGCATTTCAGAAGTACCAACAACAAAATAAAAAATCAAAACTTTTTTACAAACATAAAAGAAAATAGAAACCTGCAAGTTTGGGAAGAGAGCGCCAGCTTCCATGGCCATTCCTCTTGATGTAATCAACAAGAATCTCATCTTCCTCAGGTGTCCAAGGCCCTTTCTTGAGACCCTTCTTGTCACAGCATGGACTCCTCCCCATATCTCACAACACCCAATAGCAAAGTACTCCAATTTATTGATTGTCCGGCAATCAAAGATCGATAAAAACACTCAAGAGAGAGCTTTAAATAAAAAAGCAAGCAAGACCCACAATTTTGACATTGGGGGTGAGAGAGAGGGTGTAAATGAGTGACACGACCTGTGAATCGAATCAAGGAAACAGAAGAGGTGCTTTAAATGCTCTGTTTTTGCTCTGTTTTCTATGTGATCTTTATCCGGGAAAAAAAATTATAAAAAATTGGAGAAAAGTGATGGACATTATTGAAAAAAGGACATGAGCAAGTTTCAATTCAATCTGTGCATCTGCATTAAATTGTGTGGAGAGAGGAGATTAAATAAATGAGGGGTAGTGTTGTGGGGTTGCTGTTTTTCAAATTGCACAGAAGAGGAGAGAGAGACAGAGAAGTGAAAGGGAAGTGCATTAATGGCGGATTCTTACAGATATGACAGAGTAGGGTTCAATGGAGAGAGAGACATAAATGCAAGGGACAGTGACAACAAGCTCACAGTACGGACACATTTATAAACTACAACGCATGATTTCAAAAATCAAAATCAAAATGGCAAAACTCTTTTTTTTTTTTCTTTTTTCAAATTTTTTTGTTGTTCTTGTGATGTGAGTCGACTTGTTAGATTAACAAGACGTTAGAGCGAGTTTTGGCCTCCAACTTGCATACCACCTTGGAGCATAAGCAATGAAGCTACTCAATTTGAGTCCGATACGTATTATTTACAGAAAAAATTACATATATTTATTTTATAGTTTACATTTTCAAAACGTGTTTATCTTCAACTTTAGTATGTAATTATTATCGTTTATGTATTATGTCACTTAACTTTCTGTTTATAATTTTTTGTTAAAATTAACGGAATATTTTAAAATTTTAATCATGTTCCCAGCACATGACCGATATTTTTTTGAAATGATAAAATTGTTCTTCACTATATTACCTTTTTTCTTCATTAAGAACATGTTCATTATACTTTACCGAAAAATTCATAATTTCCATGAAATCTTCAGGTGTCACCGGAAATTATTTTTAATATCAAATATTAAATTTTGTACCAAAATTTGATTTTAATCTGTGTTATTAACAAATTATACAAATACGAATCTTTAAATTTCATTAATCCATTATAGTTAAACCAATTTTTAATTCGAAAAAAAATTGAACCATTGCTACATTCCTTGCAACCCGTGTTTGGCCGGAAACCCCATATTCTTGGTCGATGAGAATCGGCTATTCTGTTGCGGTTTGGATCTATCCGATTTCTTGGACCGCGAGTTTGTGTTCTGGAGCTCAGAGTGCGATCCTCTGACCCTCAAGAAGCAAAGATCAGTCGGCGTCAGCGAGAAATCGGCCGGATCGTCCTCGCACTTTTCCCGGCGAAGCTTGGACACCGGCACGGCCGCGGCCGAAAGAAGGACGCCGAAGTGGGTAGAGTTCTGGAGCGACGCTGCCGTGGATCGGCAGCGGAGGAACTC
>JAYMTA010001443.1:0-20018 GCA_036897625.1 Pelargonium cotyledonis
AGAGAGAGAAGAGAGAACGTTTATGGAGATAAGAGATATAGGAGAGAGAGAGGAAGTTTCTGGAGATAAGAGAAGAGACGAGAGAAAGTCTCTTTATTTATTCTTTTATTATTATTTTTAGTTAATGCAACACAGCTATTTCCAATTCATTATTATTATTATTTTTTTAAATTTCCGAAGCCTTGGCGTTGGAAATTCCCTCAAAAATTTATAAAAAATAATATAATTAAAGTAGTTTTATTATTTCTGACGCCATTAGCCCATCACTATTTGGCGTCGGAAATTTCGTCGGAAAAAGTGGCGTCGGAAATTTCTGTCGGAAATAGGTAACTTTCTTGTAGTGGAGTCTGAGAGTTCTCATACGCCTCACATACACCAAGGAGAGTACTTAAGCCCTCTAGAAGTCTCGATCGCTTGGGTGGCGTTATAGGGTTTCGAGAATGTTAATCTATCGTGAAAGTTTTCTGATAAGTCATGAAGCTTCCCAGATGACCCAAATGAGGTGATTTGAGCTTCTACACATGTTTACAAAGTGCAGTGATCTTCTTTATAACTCAGAAGAACTTTGAGGACATAATCAATTAAACCATGAAATCATCTAAAATCATGTCTCCCATGGTGATGAAAAGTTGTACATGAGATCAATGAGTAAGCCGCAGAAAGATGCAACAAAAAATTTTGTGTTTAGAACATTGGATTCTCTCCCATCTGCATGTGGAGCTATAAAGTGAGAGTTGTCTTAGACTTAGCCTGTTTTGTATGCTCAGTTTGCATGTACCAGTTCTTCCTTTATCTCTCCTAACTTGCCTTCCCTTTCCTTTCCCAAGACCTAATCATTGTCAAACAGTAGTGTACAAGTAATTGTAGCCGTAAATTCAATGATGATAACTATTCTAGGTCGGAGCTCATTGGTTCATTAGGCCAATCGTTTAGCCTTCCAGTCTGTTATGGGCTAGATGAGTTGGAGTGTATTGTTAGTTTTTTCATTCCCAAAATTTGTCATCATTAACTTGGTTTTTATTTATCCTTTAGGGGTTAGATTTAGTATGTTGTTTTTCTTCTTCCCCGTCTAAGTCTTGGGTTTCTTTGTTTTGTTTCTTAAGATCTTTATATTAGCTAGGGTTTTGCCTTCATTTCTTGCTGTCTGGGATTCGTGCCTTAACTTTTCCTTACTTATAGTGTACGTTGGGGTATGTCTGGTTTTCTTCTTGTCCTTGTTTGTTAAAGTCTGGTTTGGTCTTTCTCCTGTTTGTTATGGAATCTCCAACGCCTTTTGTTACCAGGCAAGGTCTGGAGGTCTCTTGTCCTCCCCTAGTGGTTAGTTGCAATGCAACTAATCTTCAATGTTCACTTAATTATTTTTATCCTAGTTGACAAAAGGAATTTTTTCTTTTCTCTTCTAGATTTCTTGTTGCATAGCCTTTGGTGTTTGTCAGCTCCCTTCGAAGTCCAAAGTATAGAAGAAAAGATGTATCTCCTTGTCTTCTCCAATCCCCGTGACACGTTTGTAGTGCTTAATGGTGGTCCTTGGAACATCGTTAAGGTTGTCCTGGTGGTGGGGTCTCTTAACCTACTTGCTTCCCCCAAAAATATTGGGGCACCAGTGTCCAAAATCTGGATGCAATTGTGTGGCATTCCTTTTGCCTTTGCGCATCCGAATTTCGCAGCTCACGTGGGGGGCATGGTGGCTCTTATTCTAGACATGGATCAGAGAAATGACAGAGAAGAGATATGGTAATTTCAGAGGGTGAAGATTTGGATCAATTTTGAAGAACCCCTCATACCGGGGTGTTTCTTGAAACTAGAAAATGGTGGAAGGGTCTATATCCAATTTCGTTATGATAGGGTGTTTAATACCTGCACCAAATGTGGCCACATTTGCCATGCCGCTTACTCTTGTAGATTCCCTATCCATTTTGCAGAGATCAAGCTTGCTAGGAGGATGACCCATGCTATCTCCTTAGGAATCCACTCCATAATCATTTTTGAGCCTTCTATTCATATGTTCTCTCTAGATCTGAGAGCTTTCCCAAATACTATGAAACTTAGGAATTCAACCTTTTTTGTCTCCTCGGGTGAGAGAGGTTTCTTTCATTTTCAAATGCCCTCCAATGTGCATGAAGGCTCGTCCATATTATCAGACACTGGAAGAGGTAGTTTGAGGTTGGACGTGGGAGGGGTTGGGATGGAAGTGGGAAAAGCGGATGCAAGGGATGAAGGTTATGCTACATCCCCAGATTCCTTCCATTCTCACTCTATAAATTTTTTAGGAGACTCTGGAGCAGTTGCTGGGAAAGTGGATGCTGGAGTAAATAAAGGTAATGGGGTAGGTGGTGAGAATGTCCTTGGCATTAATAAGGGCTAGTGTAGAGTTACTACTGAATCTCCTAGGATCATGGCAGATGATTTGGGTCGGAATAGTAGTCATAGAAGGAAAAATAGAGGAAAAAGCATTGTAATCGAGGAGCCTGGTGATAAGAGGAATGGTCCAGCAAGTGTCAGGGATGAGCGTGTTAAGTCACTCGCCGAAGAGAGCTAGGAAGGAAGGAAGACAAGTGAAAGGAATGAAACCTGTGGGCATGCACTCAACCTTATTGGACAAGTGTCGAATAATCTGGGTCTCCCCGGCTCAATGGATCTGGATCATCCGGTCAACCATCTTGCGTTGATCCCGATTTTATCATCTGGTGGGTCACCTATCAGTCAACCAGGTAGAAGGGTAAACTTGGAAGTATTTTTGGGAATGGATGAGGAGGAAAGGAACCAGTTTTTGGAGCTCCAAGTGGGCCCATCCAATGTAGATAGAGGTGGGTTACATCTTGGCCTAACTGTTGGGCCCAACTTGGAGGTGTCCTCTAATATAGACTACTCTTCAAATGGTTCTCATGTTGGCCTACTTTCTACGGGTCATTGTTTCGGCTCAGAATGGTACTCGGGTTGGGTTCCAAATCGGACTATGTCTAGCTCTCCGAATTCACAATCCTTGTCGAGATTCAGTCTACGTTTAAGAATCTCAATTTCTTCCTCTCCGTCCCTACAGTCAGTGCAACAAATAGTTGATGATTAGAATGGACTACTGTGTCTGGAGGTGGTTCCAAGAAATGGTGAAGTTAGTCCCCCAAGGGAAGTAGTTGATTGATTGAAAGAAGATGTGGTTGTCAGAAGAGAAGGTAAGAAGCCTATCATTGTTCTCTCCTATGGGGAAGATGATTAGTCATTTGGCTCAGAAGGTTGGTGGGGTCCAAGTCTACCTAAGCATTTAGCTGCCATTGAAGAAAGGGTCTTCTAGATCTCCCTTTGAAGAAATGAAATCAATCCCTCTGGGACTTTGGAGTAGAAATTAGGTGAATGGAGCGACTTATCCAAAAGTGTTGACCATTAATGAAGGATTAGAGGAGAAGGAAAAAGAAGACTCAGTTTCGGAGAAATCAGGAACTCAGAGGATTCTCAGCTGAAGTGGATTTCCAACTCAGGAGGCGTGCAACTTTCCCCTCGTAATAGGGCTCGTATAATGGGGTCCGAGAAGGAACAATGGGAATAATTCAACCTCTATCTCAAGAGGGAAGTTAAGTGTAAAGTGCTAAGAAAAGCAGCATAGAGATCAAAATCCACTCCAACTCTGCTAATGTGGGGTAAAAGTGGTTCTGCTAAAGATAACCCAGTCAACCCTTCTAGGAAAAGAGTAGCTCCAGAGCCTGATGGATCAGAAAGGGGCAAAAGGAGGAAGAAAATGGCTTGCTGCTCGGAGGAGGACTTTGAGGGATATTTCTCAACAGCGTTCTAGGAATATGGAAGCTTAGTCTAGTGGAGAAGAAGTTAAAACTCTCCTTCGTTTTTCCCCCTCAGTTTTTTGTAAATGGGCAACTAGACGGGTTGTGTGTTGGGGCTCATAGTTTAGCTCAGTTAGGAAAAAATGGTTTTTGTAAAATCTGAAACTCTATTTTTGCTATATAATATATATAAGTTTAATTATAAAAAAAGAGTAAGCCTCAAGAAACTCTTCGCCTCGACGAATAGTTTTCCATGGACCCATTGAATGTGTTATGGGAAAATTTTCATGTCAGATGGCATTCGTACATGGTTTTTGGTGTTTGAATGTTATGTTTTCCTTCTCTGGTGTCTAAAGAACTCATTAAATTGCCATCTCTGTTGTATGAAGAATTTGATTTTCTTCATGGTGTTCAAAGGACTTGTTTACCATTCTCGGTCTGAAGGCTCTAATTTTCTTCTTTGTTTGACTACTTTTTGCACCTTTGGTCCAGAGGCTTCATTTTGGACTCTTCTAGCTTAGAGGTATCGTCTTGGTGCGCACACATTTGGTTACCGCAGGCAAGAGACTTTTCCGATCATGAGACTTCCACGGGAATGAGGCTTTCTCATTCTTTTGACTTCTGCGAGTATGAAACTTTTGTGGTCTCAGGCAATTGATGATAAATCATGTATTCAATTTCAACGTGTTGTACTTAACGAGTGTTAGAGTTAAATAGTTTGAAACTCCTTAAACTTCTTTCAATTTTGGAGGTGACCCTTATTTTTAATTTTGGAGGTGACCTTTTGTTTAGCGCGTTTAATTGTTTATACGTGGTGTTCGAAGCTGATTGAGTAATATGATATGTAAATTATAAACTCGTCACTCCAAGTCAATGGATATTTCGAAAACACATAATACAAAGTTTTAAAATGGAAAAAGTCTCAATTTGGTCCCTCAACTTTAATGTTTTGTCCCAATTTGGTCCCTAAACTTTTTTTAACCAAAAATAGACCCTGAACTTTCATGTTTCGTCCCAATTTGGTCCTTGAACTTTGTTTTGACCCGAAATGGTCTTTGAACTTTCACATAATGACCCAATTTGGTCCATGAATTTTTGATATAAGCTCTAATGGCAAGGACCACTTTGGATCAATATGTGAAAGTTCAAGGACCAAATTGGGTCATTATGTGAAAGTTTAGGGACCATTTTGGGTCAAAGCAAAGTTCAGGGACCAAATTGAGGCCAAACACGAAAGTTCAGTGACTATTTTTGGTTAAAAAAAGTTTAGAAACTAAATTGGGACAAAATATCAAAGTTAGGGGACCAAATTGTGACTTTTTCCTTCTAAAATTGATAAAAGTTTAGAGGGCCAGAAAACCATTTAACCTCATTGTCTTATCTTTGATTGTGAAAGAAATCTAGTTATGATTTGTACACATATAACTCAATTTCTAGAACTAAAAAAGACTCAAACCCGAATATAGTTATGATCCAATATTTGTACTAACTCTCTTTAGAATCCGAAACTTTAGTATCTCAGCATCTTGTTGAAATCATATCCCAATAAAAAAAGATGAAACAGACAGGAATTGTTCAACAGAAAGTTATTTAAAATCCACAAACTGTCCTACATAACAAGCTGACAAATATGTCAGTATTTTAACAACACATAACATGCTATTAATTATGCTACTTGTTTATTGAGCAACACACATCACACAGCAAAAAAAAAAAAAAAAAAAAAATGGACATCTTCTTCACAGCATTGCTGTTCCTCATTCCGGCGATCTTCTTCTTCTTCTTTTTCCGGCTTAGAAGGTCGCCGGGAAAGCTCCCTCCGGGCTCGCTGGGAGTACCGATCATCGGGCAAAGCCTGAGCCTTCTCTTGGCCATGAGAGCCAACACTGCAGAGAAATGGCTTCAACGAAGAGTGAGCAAGTATGGTCCGATTTCGAAGCTAACCCTCTTCGGGAAACCGACTGTTTTTATCCACGGACAAGCCGCGAACAAGTTTGTGTTCGCGAGCGACAGCAGTACCCTTGCGAACCAACAGACCGACTCCATTCGGATGATTTTAGGCGAAAGAAACATATTAGAGCTGAGCGGGGAAGATCACAGACGCGTGAGAGGCGCTCTCGTGTCGTTCTTGAAGCCGGAATCGCTGAAGCAATATGTGGGGAAGATGGATGCGGAAGTCAGGATGCATCTTGATTCACACTGGAATGGCAAGCAACAACTCAAGGTATCCGCTCTGAGTTGATTGTTTGTTTTTCTCATAGTACGTTATGATTTTTGGTTGATTGATTAGTTGGATTTTTGTATATCTTTTTGTTTTTGGTCAGACTTTGAATTTTTCGGCAAATCTGAGATTTGAAGTTTAACTGTTGAACTTATTGTACATATAATATATGCTCGTATATACGTGAGAATGTGAAACAGTGAAGTTTAACATCTTTTCCTTGACATCTTTTTTAGCATCTCCGACTCCTATATATGCTTAGCATCTGCATCTCTTCAAAAGCTTTAGAACCTCTCTTAGAATCTCTGATTAGAGATGCTCTAAGTTCAAATACACCATCGTCAACAGGTGCTCTTGAATTATGTATTTATCTATATGTCATTGAGAGTAAAAAGTTTAAGGGCAAACTTTAAGTGTATCACTCAGGTGCTCTTCGCACACAAATTCATCGCGAAGAGATATGTCTTTATTAGTTTGATTGAATTTCAGTCTATAAAACTCTTTTAGCTTAAAATTTTCTTTTGATTCCTCGTATTCATACAGGCCATGCCCTTAATGAAGACCCTCACGTTCAACATAATTTGTTCTCTTTTGTTTGGAATTGAGAAAGGAGCTCAAAGAGATGAATTCTTGAACCACTTCAGTAAGATGATTCAAGGAATGTGGTCAATCCCTATTAACTTGCCTTTCACACGCTACAACAGCAGCCTTAAAGCGAGCGCAAGAGCCCGAGAGATGGTGAAAGCCCTTGCACGCAAGAAGAGAGTGGAGCTTGAGCAAAATGGCGCATCCTCGCACCAAGACCTCATTACTTGCTTGCTTAGTATTGGTGGTGAAGACAAGAATGAAGCAGTAACAATGGATGAGATTGTGCACAATGTGATGCTTGTCATGGTAGCCGGATACGATACTTCATCTGTTTTGCTCACTTTCCTTCTTCGGCTTCTTGCCAATGATGCGGAAGTTTATGCCCACGTTCTTAAAGGTATGCGATAGGATCACACTAGACGTTCTCTTTTTTTTTTTTTTTTTTGTGTAAACCACTGGTTTGAGGGTTAGTCACAGTTAAAACGTCTCATCCTTACTCATAGATATATTTAGTGGGGATCGACTACACGATAACTCGAGAGATCTCTTTTTCTTACTTCTTTTAATGTGAGCTCAATGGCCAATAATGTTGTGGTTTATGTTGATTTGTAAATGTAGAACAAGAAGAGATAGCCAAAAGCAAGGATACAAATGAACCTCTAACATGGGAAGATCTATCCAAGATGAAGTACACATGGAGAGTAGCAACAGAAACTCTTAGAATGATTCCTCCTGTTTTTGGTGGCTTTAGAAAGGCTGTGAAAGATATAGAGTACGATGGATACATCATTCCAAAAGGGTGGCAGGTTAGTCAAAACTTGTACAAAGCAATTGCATTATTGTATACAAGATATCGTATGTTATCACACTATAAAAAAAAAGTTGCAAACTGTGACAGAAATTTGTGAGATAAAATTTTTCGTTACAGTTCCGTCACAAATTGTGACAGAAATAATATTTTCCACCACATATTCACATTTGTGACGGAAATTACTGTCACAGACACACATTTGTGACCGAAATTTTTGTCAAAATCATTTGTGACAAAACAAAGATAGAAATATATTGTCACATTTCCATCATAAATTATATTTTGTGAATGAAATTCACTGATTTATGACAAAAAATTGTCACAAATCCCAAGTTTTTTTGTAGAGTTGGTAACATGCACTATCAAAAAACTCGCGATCTGTGACAAAATTTATGCCACGAGTCTATGGATTTCAATTGCAAAATGTAATTTGTGACAGACATGTGACAAAACGTCATTGTTTGGGTTGTCACAAATGGTTGTGAAAGAATATCTGTCACAAATGGTTGTGAAAGAATATCTTTCACAATTGGTTGTGAAAGAATTTTTGTCACAAATGTGTGTGCGACAATTTTTTTTGTCACAAATTAATGTGTGTCTGTGACGAAAAATATGCTTTCTGTCACAAGTTGTGGTGACAGAAAATTTTTCCTCACAAATTTTCGTCACAGTTTGCAACTTATTTTGTAGGGATGTAGTGCTCGTTTAGGAAATACTTCATCCGTCCCAAAATGAGTGTATTATTTCCATTTTTTGAAAAAATTAAGAATTACCAAATAATTCAGTGTGTTTCCAATATTACACTCACTTTTCTCACCTACAACCCATGCACAGATCTGTCCATGTGCATAAGTGATAAGGGTAATATGAGAAAAATATTAATATAATAACTTATAAATAAAAACAAGACACTTATTTTGGAACAAAGAACACTCATTTTTAGACAGAGGGAGTACATTTGTTTTTAACTTCTTCATTATATGCCTATACTTCCACTAATATCCTGGTGCACTTGAACATTTCCGAATGTAGGTAACATTACCATATTGCTCATTTAGGAAATACATTTGTTTACAACTTGTTCACTATTTGTCTACAACATTTTCACTCTCTGTTATAAAAAAAAAAACATTTTCACTCCCACTAATACCATAATGTACTTGAACATTTCTTATGTACATTTTGGCATAGATACTCAAGATAACTTTTATCTGGTTTCTAGATATTTTGGGCTACTAGCATGACCCATATGGATGGAAAGATATTTCCGGAACCATCAAAGTTTGATCCGGCTAGATTCGAAGCATCGATTCCACCCTACAACTTCGTGGCATTCGGAGGCGGGAGTCGGATATGTCCAGGATACGAGTTTGCACAACTTGAAACCCTAATCACTCTTCATTATTTGGTCACTCGATTTACGTGGAAGCTACTTTCCGACAACTCTTTTGGTAGGGACCCAATGCCAACGCCAGCTCAAGGACTTCTTATCCAGATTGCACCAAAGAAATAGTGTTAAGAATTGGTCAGTTTATGGGCAACTACTAGTAGTTACTCTACAACCAAAGAACTATTTCTGTAAAATTTCACAGTTTTTGAGTATTAGCTCGAATATCCATGCTTACCCAAGAGTTGAAGTTATTAATAATTGTAAGGTACATATTATTATCAAACTTAATTTTCTTTATATACTATAGTTATTCGAAATCCTTTCCATTATAATTTATCTTGTCACCATTGGCTTTTCAGTTAACTCACGAAGAAACTAATAATGACAATCACTATTATGATTTAGAAGTATAAGAAGTTGATATACTTGTTATAGTAGTGTTTATCTTAAGAATTTCTTTACTTTTTTTTATAACTATTGTCTCATTGTCTTTTTATATCTTTTCGATTTGGGAATTAACCTTCCTCCACAATGCGTAACTGATTCGGTATAAAAAATCAGAAATAAATTCTCCAATATGAGATTGACACGTGGCACGCCTATACTCAGACGAAAAAGTGGTTAGCCGGTCGGAACTGGTCAGAGCGACCCAAAAAATGAAGTCCTCCAAAACTATCCAACACTATACTCATATTGAAGAGAAAAATGCAAGAAGCGCAACCATTCAAACGGAAGTCGAATCGGACTTCAAACGAACCCAGAATCACTACAAGAAAAATTACAAACTATGACGGAAAATTTGTGTTAGAAAATTTTCCGTCACAAATTGTGACAGAATTCATAT
This sequence comes from Pelargonium cotyledonis, assembly GCA_036897625.1. Classification (NCBI taxonomy): domain Eukaryota; kingdom Viridiplantae; phylum Streptophyta; class Magnoliopsida; order Geraniales; family Geraniaceae; genus Pelargonium; species Pelargonium cotyledonis. The sequence goes on from JAYMTA010001443.1 coordinate 9,625, forward strand.
TTTTTGTCACAGATACACATTTGTGATAGAAATTTCTGTCACAGACACACATTTGTGACAGAAATTTTTGTCACAACCATTTGTGACAACTCAAATAATGACAGAAGTATTCTATCATAGTTCCGTCACAGATTACATTTTGTGACTGAAATTTTCGGCACATATTGAGAATTTTTTTGTAGCGAATGGCCAAAAAATGAATCTGGTGAAGGACCCAAAAAGGTCACATGACAATCACACACTTGCACGCTGATTAGAGGCTGCCCTGGCGCGCTGATTTAAGTCCGTCCTCCATCCATGATCGGACAAATCAAGCATCCATGCTCTGCGCCATGCCTCGCGCCATGCCTCGCACCAACTTCATCCATGAGTTATGTTCCAAATGACTCGCTCCAAGAGTCTTGACCACGTCAAACAGGTGCTCCATTCATGTTGGTGTGACGAACCAACATGATGGACAACAAGACTACGACCCAGAGGCCTTCCGTGAAAAGGTCAAACTTTTTACCATTTGAACACTCGTAATATCGAACCGAAAACTCTATCTATGTGTTCTTTGTGTTCGTCGAGTGTTCATCGTGTTTTTTGTCCGTTTTTCACTTTTTGAACGAACCACGGAGTAACGATTCAGTCTGTAGTCACGCCGGAGGTTGTTTCCTAGGATCACTCCTAGGACTCAGTTTAACAGTTCGCTACCTTGCGCAGGATTTTTTAGAACTTGGATTGAGGATGTCAGCGTCACCTCCCGAATTGCGGACACCTTGACTTGGACTTTGACTCGGACCCCTACTTGGGCCCTAACTTGGACACTGACTTGGACCTACACCTTGACTTTGGAAAAGAAGACCTAAGACGACGTCGTATCACACTTGAAATTTTGATTTGGAAAAAATAGTCCAATCAGTAGCTATTATTAGTTTTTGCTTAATTATGAGAGATTTTGAAAAAAAAAACTAATTCAATGAAACATAATTTATTATTTAAGTGTACACATTAATGTATAAACTTTGGATATGAAACTTTAATGATGTAAATTTTATTGAAATATGACCTAATTTTGAATTCATATATGATATATTGGACTTAGAAATACATTATCGTTATTATATCATTAATATTTTTTGTTGTTTTTTTACGTAATTATAATAATATAATATTCATAATACAAGTGAATATAGTATAATTTTTTTGAGTTGAGCTACACAACAGGGAGTAGCTCTCTCCTATAACCCCAAATAACCCACCCCATACCGCATGCATGGAGGCTCGAACCTGAGACCTCTATGGGAATCCTGAAGCGCTTAACTGCTTAGCCCAACTAGCTTTGGTAGTGAATATAGTGTAATTGATTAGTTAAATTTTTCTTAAAATGATTAATTAAATGGACTCATGCACTGATGTGCGCGAGCGCGCGCGCGCGCACACACACACACACACATATATATATATATATATATATACTTTAGATTATGATTTTTAGTTAAGTTAAAGAGGTAATTATTGTTTGACCTCTTATGGTAATGTTTCATTTCAGTTAGCACTCCTGAATTAATATTTGCAACTATTTACTACCCTATGCTTTCCAGACTTCTATTTGTTATTGACTCCGTTAGTGGAGTGCCAAAAAGACCTATCTACCCCTTATGAACAAACAAATTTTTCCCTAGCAACTCACCATCAACTCTAAATCTCACAAAACCTAAAAATTCATAGCAAATCGGCAGCGAAATCCACCCAAACCCCACCAAATCCTCCCAAAACCAGTCCGAAACTCGAACATATACCCTAATTTATCATTCACCAGCTTACAAACTTTGAAGAATACAAGGCATGCAAGGGTGGAATCGACCCAAACCACCGTCCTACCACCTTGTACGGCACGACATGCATGAGCGAGGCGGTAGAGGGCTATAACAAGGGAGAAATAGGGAAGGAGGAGGCAGTGGCGCTGCCGGGAGGGGAGAGCTGAGAGAGAGGGACATGAAGGAGAGGAGGGGCTCGAGGGCAAGGGTTTTAGAGGGGAGAAGGAGGAGGTCGTTTTTGGAGAGGAAGGAGTGGGCAGCGAAGGTGGCAGCGAAGATAAGAAAGACGAGCTCATGTATAACTCCAATGAAGAAGATGAAGAAATGAGTTAAGAGTATTTTAGGCATTTAGAAAATCAACTTCGCATGTACACGACACATGGGTGGTTGAATGACATTTTCCATCCGACTTAATTGACGGTTAGAAGTCTGGAAAACATAGCGTAGTAAATAGTTGTAAAACTATTTCAGGGGTGCTAACTGAAATGAAAGCTGACTATAAGGGGTCAAACAATAATTACCCCCAAGTTAAATTTTATTTGAAAATTTTAACTAACTTTTGAACTCAAAATGTGTATATATGTTCAACATAATTATTTTATAATTGTGTATATAGCTTCACATCGGAAAAAAACTCAAGTTCCAAGTATATAAGAGGATCAAATAAAAACGCTTTTTTAATAAATTACTAAAGTGAAAAGAGATTCAAATTTTACCCTACACCTCAAATCGATAATCGTATTTTTACTACCCGTGCAACCACGGGATGAAACACTAGTATATAAAGAAAATTATAGTTGAATTATCAACATATTCTCACCTAGCCTAATCAAAACTGATTTTAGAACTAAAGCTAAAGATGCTATATGAATCCATAGAAATTGCTTCCACTACTACATACTTTGGGAAGCTAGGAAAATGAAACAAAACAGACCACTGGTCTTTTGGTGAAGGTGCTCATACTACTTAAATGAGCTTCTTCATAGTATCATTTCCTTAACTCTTCCAATCGATTCGCTTTCTACATACTAGTCCCAACATATTGACAAAATTTTATGGCAATATCAATGGGACAAACTTAGGAGGTATTCATATTTTGATGTTTCGAGATATTTTCACGTTAGCACAGACAAGGTGCACAACTTAACTAATGGACATATTTTTATCTTCAGGTATATATGCGCTTAAAGTTTAATTACTCACTACACTGAAAAAATTATTAAAACTACGGTAATTATGAGCAACCAATTACTATAAATGGATGGTTTAAGACATCAATTTCAGGACCTCACACATACTTATCGACTACAGCAATGCCGTTTCTCGCCAAATCGGCATACTCTTAAAAGTTCATTGTCAGAGTTAATAGGAAAATGTTAGGGTAGATATGTTGTTTTCATTTTCTTACTTTTCCAATATGTTACACATTGCAGCCTTAGAAATATAATAGCTCAAAACCTTTGTTTATAATAATTCGTTTATGTCCCGTGCGACATTACACAAGTATAAAAGTAGAGTTATCATCATGCATGTCATATTTCTACAGACCAATAATAATATAGTAAATATAGTTCAAAAATGATTAACAAAACTATGAAAGATGATTTTCATTTTTGATTGTTTACTTTTTCTTAATATCCGTTTATGTTATAGACAATTGAATGTTTCGAAACAACCGGTTTTAGCTAATATAATAGCTCAAAACCTTTGTTTATAATAGATAGTGATGTCTTGTGTATTGCACGTGCATTGCACGAGATATAAAAATATAGTTATCAATATATTAAACCAAAATCTAAATACAATATTATCTCTTATACATGCTGTAAATATTCGGTTTCATAAGTGATAATAAGTGTTCGCAAATCTTTCACTGATGAAATGACTTATTCAAAGTCATCAAAAAAAACTTGGTCAACCATCCAATATTAGTAGGCACAAAAATGACTTGTTTCTAGTCATGTGCGAAACTCTAAAACAATACTCTTCAACTACTGTTAATGATTTATGTAAAGTCACAAAATATGAAAAGCTCCTCGCGCCGCCAAAACCCTAGGCAGAGCCGCCAAGCCTCCTCCTTCGTCCCTCGTCGCGTTCAACGCACTCCCGTACCCTTCGGAAACCAGTCCCAGCACCGTTATACCCTTTATGTCAGAAACCTTCCTCCGTCAATGAATCCCGATTGGATGATGAGAATCTTCAATCGACATGCACAGGTTCTCCATTGCTTCATCCCTAGGAATTCAAATGTTTTTGGAAGATATTACGGGTTTGTTTCGTTTGGATCGTCAGCAGATGTGGAGAAAGCAATCAATGTCCTAGACGGTACATCACTCATGGATCATCAACTTTTTGTCAAATGGGCGAGGCAGTCCGATGCACGCCCTAGAAACCCTATTAGGCAGAAGTCGAGAAAGCAGGACAAGCCCCAACCCAAAGCAAAACAAGTGATTGCTTCCCTTGAAAGCAACGTGCCACTTCCGGATCCATTACCTAGGGAGATGGCTCCTCCGGCCCCCTCAGATCAGCCTATTGCTTTAGGGTTCTCTACTAGACATATCACTGACAAGCTTCGATGGAGCGTTTTGGCCATTGCTCGCTCCTCGGTGTTCCTCTCTTTTCTCCATGAAACCCTAGCGGCGGAAGGTTCTTTAAACATCATGGTTCTCTCGTTGGGTCCTCAGGTTTTCATTTTAGCTTTCGCGGAAGAATGCGTCCTCCAAGCAATGAGAGATGTAGGTTGGTCGTGGCTTTCCCAGTGGTTCGTCTCGTTCCATGATTGGAATAGATTTAAACGCAAAGGTGGGCGTTTTTGTTGGCTAAATTTGCGAGGAATTCCGCTTCACGCCTGGCATCTAAACACTTTGCGTAATATTGTGAAACAGTTCAGTGAACTTATTGCAATTCATCCAACTCTCGAGATTGGGTTTGATTTTCAGCAGGTTCAAGTCTTGATCCACTTGAATACTTTCTAGAGCTTAATCTGTTCATCAAGGTTGGATCAAAGACTTTCCATATCGCTGTCTCGGAATGCAGTTCTTCTGGTCTTGCATTGTTCCCCGGCCGACCTAGCTCGGAACCCGACCCGTCCTCGCCCAGCTCACCTGATGATGATAATTTTGAGCTCTCTGATAACTAGTTGGGATCAATTAATCACAATGTGCCCCCAAACCTAACTGCCCCAAGTCGGAACAGACTCATAAGGCATGTGACTCCACCAACCCGACTGCCCATGCAACTACGTTACCCTCAAACCCTCCACATCTTAATCTGGTATCTCTGCTACCCCCCTCATGGAGCCTAGAAGGCGTGTGCAGAAAACCCCTCTGGCCCCTTCTCCCCCCAAACGTATCGTGCTTCCAGCACAACTCTGCAAATCAATTTCCCACAGACCGGGCTCGCCCTCAGTACAAGATCGTCTATGTGACCCCTCCTCTCCTTGTCAGTCGGGTTCAGCCACGCTGGATGTTTGTAAAAGCTTGGGTGTGCAATTCAAAGGTTCAGATCTAGAAGAGATTGAGCAACTTTGACTTCTCGCAATTGCGAGCACTCGTCATTAAGCTCTGAGCTACGGCGTCGACACCAGCACAATGTCCTTGCTTTCGTGGAATGTGCGGGGTGCATCGGTGTATCACAAAAGAGATCGTATCTGATCTCTTATTCGCTCGACTAAGAGTAGCATTGTTTTTATCCAAGAAAGTAAAATTCAAGAGCTATCAGATTTTCAGGCTAAAGGTTTTTGGTCCATTCCCTCTATTCAATTTTGTTATTCACCTTCGTCAGGACGTTCAGGAGGTTTGATTACACTCTAGGACTCGTCGGTTTTTATATGCGAATCTAAATTAATTGATCCTAATTTCATTGTTGTTTCTGGACTCTGGGGACCTTTTGAATGCTCGCTTACCTTGTTTGCTTGGGGGTGACTTTAATTCTGTTCGCATCCCATCCGAGAGAAGCAGTGGCATAGCCTCCGTTTCAGCCATGGCAACTTTCAATCAATTTATAAATGACTACGGGGTTTTCGACTTGCCTCTATTTGGAAGATTCTTCACTTGGTACGGCCTGGACACTTCAGCAAGTCGCATTGATCGTGTACTCCTCTCCTCGGATTGGCTTACACCCATTGGTTCTTTTTGTCTCTCGGTTTTACCGCCTGGATGCTCCGACCACTGTCCACTTCACTTATCTTTGGAATCAGTTGACTGGGGGCCTCGACCTTTCAAGTTTCTCAATGTTTGGGTGGGTCATGACTCTTTTTACCAAAGTGTCTCGGATGCATGGTCCGCATTCGTAGTCACCGGCCAACCGAGTTTCCGTCTTTGGTCGAAACTACATCATGTCAAGGATGTTTTAAAGGACTGGAACGTTTATACTTTTGGAAACCTTGAGCACGCGGTAAAACACTTGGAGCTACAAATTGAAGAACTTGATTTGGAGGCCGATAATGGCAGCTTAGATCCAGACGGTGTTCTGAGACATGTGTCACTTCTTGCAGATTTGCAACACAAATCGAGTAAGTTGTCGTCACTTTGGAAACAAAATCTCGAGCTAGGTAGCTTTTAGAAGGTGACCGGAGCACCTCTTACTTCCACCCACTTGCTTCTTTCCGGCAAGCGAGAAATAAGATGCTGGTTATTATGCACGCTAATCTTTGGATCACGAATCTGGTAACAATCAAGGCCCTCGCGTTCTCATTTTTTCAGGACAGATTGATTGCTCCTCCATCTAGCAGACCCGAGTTGCCAGAACTGCACTTCAAGAAATTATCGGACTCAGCTCGGCATGATATAAAGTGTCCCATCACTCTAGATGAAATTCAATCAGTCGTCTTTGGTTTCAATGGTTCCCGAGCTCCAGGATCGGACGGGTTCAGTTTGTTATTTTTTCAACGATGTTGGGATTTCATAGCCTCTGATCTTCTAGCTTTCATTTAGTGTTTCATGGATACGGGTATCATCGGGAATGGCTTGAGCTCTACCTTCTTTGCACTCATTCCGAAAGTTGATCTCCCAAATGAGTTCAATGATTATCGACCCATAAGTTTAGTGTCTGCTCCTTATAAGATTATTACAAAATTGCTGGCAAATCGTATCAAGCCGTATATCGGGTCAATTATCAGCGAGGTTCAGAGCGCTTTTATTAAGGACCGAAAATACTTGACAGTGTTTTGATAGCCAAAAAAGTCATTCACTCGGCTCGTATAAATCGAATTAAAGCGGTAATGTTAAAGCTTGACTATTAGCAAGCTTTCGACAGGCTGGATTGGGGATTCATCGATTTTTATCTTGACTCGATAGGGTTTGGAGCTTTGTTTCGATTTTGGGTTCGCAGTTGCCTTGTTTTACACATCTCGATTTTAATAAATGGGTCATCATCCGCTGATTTTCAAAGCTCTCGAGGGGTTAAACAAGGTTGCCCCTTGTCTCTGTATCTCTTCATAATTGTTGCTGAGGCTTTACACTTGTTACTCTCTCATGCAGAATCAAATAGCTGGTTGGCTGGTATCTTGATTGGGCCATTCTCAGTTTTGCACTTACAATTTGCTGATGATACGATGCTATTCCTTGATCTCTCCCGTTCGGCTAACTCGATTTTAAACATGAAATCTTTGTTACATCTATTCGAATACGCTTCTGGTCTGGCTATAAATTTTCATAAATCGAGACTTATGGGATTAAATTTAGATGCGGAATGTATCGACTCTGTAGCAACTGAGCTCGGATGTCAGGTGGCGGAATTGCCTATCAACTATTTAGGTTTTTGGTTAGGCGCGAATCCAAGGCGTATTAGTACTTGGCAAGGCATAATTGACAAGTTTCATAACTGCCTTGCACTTTGGCAAACAAAATATATTTCTATGGGGGGACACCTCACTTTATTTCGCGCTGCTCTTACCTCTCTTCCTCTCTTCTACATGTCATTGTTTCGGGCACCGAAATCAGTCATCGCAAAACTAGAAGCAATTGACCGGCGATTTCTTTGGTCTAGCTTGTCGGATCGCCGAGGTTTATGCAAAGTGAGTTGGTCCATTGTAACTGCACGTCGTACTCATGGGGGTCTTGGAATTCGGCAATTACATTTGGCAAATATAAGCTTAATGGCAAAATGGTGGTGGCGTTTCGCCACACAGTCGAATTCATTTTGGAAGAAGCTCATTTGTGCCAAATATGGATGGGAACTGGATTCATGGTCCTTACAATCTCTGAGCTCGAATCAGTTATCGCCTGTGATGTGTGGGTTTATGGAGCTTCGTAACCTTTTGGGTTTTTTGGATGTTATGGGGGAGTCAAATATGAAATGGGTTTTGGGCAATGGCCTTTCCACTAAATTTTGGACAGATATATGGTGCACTGATACCCCTCTAAAACTGTTGTTTCCAAGATTTTTTGTGCTTTGTATACTGCCAGCTGCCTCTGTGGCTTATGTGATGGACCTGTTGCACTCCTCTCCTACCTCACCGTTTCGTCGCCGGCTTAGAGGCTGGGAAACAGATAAGCTACCGGCGCTCCTGTCCACTGTGCCGTCTACCACGCCAGCTCGCTCAACCCCAGATCGGCTTCTTTGGTTGAGCTCCAGGTCCAGCAAGTTCAGTACCAAGAAGACGTTCGATGCCTTCTACCTGCAATCACCTCGGATCCGCTTGGCGTGCCATAGTGCTATTTGGAAAGCTGTTATACCCCCTAAAATTTAGTGTTTTGCGTGGATAGCAGCGATAGAATGTGTGCCATGCTCCTCCTTCCTCTCATACTGTGGTGTACTCCCAGCAGGTACGTCGGTTCTTTGTTTGCTTTGTGACTGTCATGATGAAAAATGCACTCACCGTCTTCTCGAGTGCCCTTGGGCATATCGTATCTGGTACGACATAATTAAATGGTAGGGAGTCAACTCCTTGCTTCCTTCGGATCGCTCCTTGCTTCTCTCGGGTTGGCCCTCTTATTTTAAGGGCTCTAAACTAGGCAATAAAGTTTGGGGCTCTTTGCCGCTTCTCACTCTCTGGCATATTTGGTTAGCTCGGAATGGGTTTGTTTTCAACCATGCATACCCGGATATTGATAGCACTCTTCTTCGCATTAAAAGCTTTAGCTACTCGCTTCTTCGATGTTTTGATAGCTCTTTTTGTATCTCTTTTCCGCTTTCTTTGTGGGTCTCAAATCTGTCGGCTTATCTTGATTGATTTGAGATTGCACTTTATTTGTACTTTTATTTCTTTCCCTTTGTGGTAGTTAATAAAAGATACCGCTCGCCTATTAAAAAAAAAATCAAAGTCATCGATCTTATTTAAAAATCAAAACAAAGAAAGATCAAAATTTATATTGATTCAATTTCTTGTCACGTCTTGTGCATCGTGTTTAGTTTTATTTTTTGTCATGTTGTGTTCTTATGTGATTTTACATTCTTTCCATAAGGGGCATATTAGTAATTTTTCATGTTTAGTATGTTTTGTTTGTTCATCATTGTTATTTCTTCTTCTCTCTTTTTGAGCTTTCATGTTTTAAAAAAAACCCAAATTCATTTTCATGTTGATTTAACTCTTTTTTCTAAGTCCAAAATCAAGGTCTGATACGATGTCGTCTCGGTCTTGGGAGGCTTCCACGTGGTAGTCTGATAACGTGACAGATGTTGGACTCGAGATCTTGTTGGTAAGGGGACTCGGTTCCGGATCTTTGGGCTGAAGTTTTCTAATCCTGTGTCTGGATCGCGTAGTCTTGTGATCTTGGGTCTGGATCTTGTGGTCCTGTGATCTCGTTGTTTTGTGATCTGGATCTCGTGGTCTTGTGGTCTGGATGTCCAGGTCGAAGTTTTCTGATCTTGGAGTCTGGATCTCCTAGTCGAAGCCTTGTGATCCGGAAGTCTTGTGACCTTTGTGTCTGGATCTCTTGGACTCGTGATCTTCTGGTCTCATGTCTCTGGCAATCTTGGCAGGAGTCTTGGGTCTCTAACTCACTTGGTTGGAGTCTTGAGAGTCTTTGGATCTCTTAGATAGAGTCTTGGAAGTCTTTGTATCTCTTAGTTGGAGTCTTGGGACCCTGCTGGTGTGAAGACTCGGGTCTGAAACTCTTGTAGAGTCTTGGGACTCTAGTGGCGTGGGGACTCGGGTCTGGAGCTTCTGGGTAGAGTCTTGGAACTCTGTTGGAGTGGGGAGTCAGGTCTGGAGCTCTTAGGTGGAGTCTTGGGACTCTGCTAGCGTGGGGACTCAGGTCTGAAGCTCTTGGGATCCTACTGGTGACTGGGACTCGGGTCCGTGTAGTCTTGAGATCTTGCCGGTGGTAGGGACTCGGGTCCGTGTAGTCTTGAGATAAGGCCTCTAGACTTGATTCCTGCACACATGAACGCACCGTTAAGTAGAGTCCCAGATGTGTGTCTGGGGAACCGCCTCCGGTGTGAGAATCAGGATCTCCACACAAGTGTTTAAGTTTTAACTTTGAATGTTAGAAGATCTTCGAAGAACACTCGAATGTATTCAAAGATCTTTGAAAAACACGAACAACTATTGAGAGAGTTTTCGTGCTCTTTGACTTCAAGAACGAAGAAGTAATCCCCTTTACCTTTGGTGGGAGGTTCTATTTATAGGCCTCCAACTCACCTTATGAC
>JAYMTA010001444.1:0-20015 GCA_036897625.1 Pelargonium cotyledonis
GTGGAGAAGTAAAAGCCCACCCGCCATTCGTATTTGATCTCTTGTGTTTGGACCCCAAGAAAATCCGATCATCTCCATCACCATCTTCTTCGTCCTCCTCAGATCCTCGTCGGCGGTCGCAGCATTTTGTTTGATGGCCAAGACTACACTGCACAACCCCGATCAGCTCCAGCAGCTCAAGGACATCTTCAAGCGCTTCGACATGGACTCCGACGGCAGCCTCACCCACCTCGAGCTCGCCGCCCTCCTCCGCTCCCTCGGCCTCAAGCCCGGCGGCGACCAGCTTCACGACCTCCTCGCCAACATCGACTCCAACGGAAATGGGTCTGTCGAGTTCGACGAGCTCGTCTCCGCCATCTTGCCCGACATGAACGAGGAGGTCCTCATCAACCAGGAGCAGCTCCTCGACGTCTTCCGATCCTTCGATCGCGACGGAAACGGCTACGTCACCGCCTCCGAGCTCGCCGGATCTATGGCCAAGATGGGTCACCCCTTGTCCTACCAGGAGCTCTCCGACATGATGCGCGATGCCGACACCAACGGCGACGGCGTCCTCAGTTTCAACGAATTCGCCAACATCATGGCCAAGTCCGCCTCCGAATTTCTCGGCCACCCCGCCGCCGCCTCCTAGACCCCACCGCCGCTGCTGCCGCCGGGTACGAATCTATCGCTGTTTCTGACTTCTGAGGATTTTGTTTTTAAAACAAACAAAAATTTGGGTTTTTTTTTTGGTGGTTAGTTAAATTTTTGAGGTGTCATTATGATAATTACATATATATGTATAGGATGATCTGAAATTTGAAGGAGGAGGAAGAGGAAAATTTAGATATTTGATGAGATGAGACACCTCAATGATCTGTAGCTAACTACTGTTTATGTAAATGATTAATTAATCCCATCATTGATTTATATCTGGGTTTCTTTGGTTTCAATTGCAGAAATATTGAAGATGACTTCTTTATTTTGGATGAATTTGAATGTGTAACTATGTTTTCTAGAGCATTTCTGAATTCGGGTTGTGTGAGTTTTGTGTTCTATAATTGCTGGTTTACTAGGATGAAATGTATATAGTTAATGTTCAATTTTTTGTCAAATGGTGAAGCTGAAATCTCATTTGGTTTCAATTGTGCGAGTTCTGTGTGCTATGATTACTGGTTTAGTACGACGAAATGTGCATAATTTAAGTTTGAATGTTGATGTGATTATTGATCTATTCAAAGGTTATCTGGTGAGACTGAAATCTCGAAGTTCATTGATTTTTGGTTTCGATTGTGAGAGTTTTGTGTGTTGTTGTTGCTGGTTTACTATGATGAAATATATATCTCATTTGGTTTCAATTGTGCGAGTTTTGTGTGCTATGATTACTGGTTTAGTACGGCGAAATGTGCATAATTTAAGTTTGAATGTTGATGTGATTATTGATCTATTCAAAGGTTATCTGGTGAGATTGAAAGCTATGATTACTGGTTCAGTACGGCGAAATGTGCATAATTTAAGTTTGAATGTTGATGTGATTATTGATCTATTCAAAGGTTTGTGAGAGTTTTGTGTGTTGTTGTTGCTGGTTTACTATGATGAAATTTATAGTTTAAGTTTGAATTTTTGTCCTGATTCTTGATCTGTTGAGATCATGATTTAGTGGGGCTGAAATTGTGAATTTTGTCTATGATGCACGGACATTCTTTTTTGTTTTCATCTCAATGTACCTATGTCTGATACGTATCTACACTTGACTATACGTGTTCCCATCTTTTTAATAAAAAAGTTATCTGACTAGTGTTTGACACATTACGTCTCCTCGTTTTCTTCTTTTAAAAAAATGAATTTATTGAACGCGTGCGATGCTCTAAAACACAGTGATGAACATGACTTTATGTAACTTATATATGCTAATATATGATTTTATAAAAACTGTATGTCACTGTATCCGTGTCGTGTCGTGTCCCACATCTTTTACTCGTGTTTATGCAACATAGGTTATTGTTGCTGGTTTACTATGATGAAACATGTATAGTTTAAGTTGAATTATTATCATGTTTCTTTTTATGTTGAAATAGTGATTTGGTGGGGTTGAAATCTTGAATTTTGTTGATTTGGTTTCAATTGGTTAGAGGTTTATGCATTATTATTCTTGGTTTACTGTGACGAGCTGTATACGGTTTAAGTTCGAGGTTTATGCATCCGCCTTCTGGTAGGCTCAAGTTGAAGGTTGATGGTGCACTTTTACCCTAGTAGAATAGGTATAGGGCTGGTTGGGTGGTCCGTGACAGTATAGGGAGATGACGGGTGGAGGTGGTCAGAGGTCCTGGGTGGGGTTGCCGAGGTCATGGTGGTGGAGGCAATATCGGATAATGAAGCTTTAAGTTTGGTGGCTATTTGGGGGCGGGGGGAGGTGGTGGGGGATTCTGATGCAATTCAGGTGGTTCAAGCTTTGCTAACCGGAATGGAGGATAACAATTCCTTTCATTTGATAGTTGTTGATATTTCGGTTCTTTCAACTCAGTTTGGTAGCATAGAGTTTTAATTTGTCAGGCGGTTTGCGAACAAACTGGCTCATGCTCTTGTTAGGTTATTCTATATTGTGTTAGGCCTTGGGGGTTGGGTGTCATATTTTGTTACCTAATGATTGTTTAGTGATAAAAAATGTTTATCTCAACAACAAAAAACATGACCCGCTCAATAATCATGCTCAAACGAACATAACTATCCCAACTCTACAACAAATTTTCTTTGTATTATAAGCAAATAATACAAATCAAGATCTGTGCTACTCTGTGATCTGAAAAGAGGCTCACACGGCCAAGAATCAAAATTTACAGCTACCGGAACTTTTCTTCCTGTAAAAGTAAATGGCACAATCGAAATGAAAAATTTATCTGTACATTGTCCTCTCGCTGCTCAACATTTCCGGGCATGCTTCCTTTGGCAAAAAGAGTTAAAACAGTCCCGTCATTGAGCGTCATGTACAACGGACATAGCTTCAACAGCTCGTATACTTACATCTGCAAACTTTATTCTCGTATGTTATCGATCATTCTTTTTTGCTGCTACACGCGCTGTGGAGCCTACAGTTTGTGGCCGTATTGATCTTTGGCGCACCATATCACAGTACTCGGGGTCATTTGTTTGCCCTTCGTGTCTTATCCACTGTATCATCCCGTGGTACATGGGAAAGAACCTCATCTTGATAGCAGAGTACGAAAAGTATGGGATCAAAGTTGCGATGACCAAGAAGAGCGTGACGAGCCAGAAGGAAGGGGTCGGAGCAAGAGTCTCGACGAAGATTTTGTAGGCATTGGTGGAAATGGTGGGAGAGATGGCTCCATATGTTAAGAGGAAAACATACCAAAGAGCAATTGAACCCCAAATGAAGAGATGCTGTATCAAAGTGAAGTAACTTATGGACAGCGCCAATTGACAGTTTACCACCCACACGATGCCCGTGTACATTGTTGCTCCTAGGATGTCTCTTCCGGCAACTTGTCCGTCGGAATTGAAGGCCTGGTACTCCATTGCCCTTGTGCAAAAGAAGAAAACGATGACAGCACTTAAGAACCCGTTGAACATCCAGCCAAGTATCCTCAACCAGCTGAAGAGGACATTTCGTACCCCTTCTTGGTATAATAGAGGAAACTGCAAAACGAAACACCAGAAACATTATTAACCGTTGTTCATCATATAACAGAAATGAGAAGTTGCCAAACTTACGTCGCTTTATGGAAAAGTCGGATACATTCCAACAGAAATGAGAAGCTACCGTTTCGAGTTAATGCCAAAAACTTACATGTTATGGTCACTGAATACAAACATTCTTAAAGCTACCAATAGACTCTTTATAATGTATCATAGTGACAGGTTATGGGCCCTAAGGACTGTGATCTAACCGGGCAAAACCGGAATTGGAACTAGCCCAATACGAGAAGTTGAGAACTGAGTCAGGTCCGGTTGGACCAAAATGAACTAAATTTTTTTAAGAGAAAATGTTATAATTTGAGTTAACAGAATAAAAATCAAAATGTTTGGACCGGTTGACATTCAGTCCACACTTTCCAGTGCAGTTTCTCGGTCCATACTGGAATACGAACACCCCTATATACATGGCTAACCATAAATATTTATACCGATACAAATTAGTAAATGTACCTTGATACAAAATCGCGCAGATACGTCCTGGTCAAAGACACCCAAAGCAATTGGTGGAAGTGCTGTGAAGAAGACGTTGTAAAGTGACAGAAACCAATCATTGTATCCAGGCTGGGCTGAAAACGATGCAGATGCCTCGTACAAGAAGAGAGAAAAACCAAATACGATATTTTTGTAGAAAAAGTAGCATATCTGCACAGAGAAGGATGAACAACAAAACCTAAGAAAGTAGCATATTATTGTATAACATTAAAGCCTAGCCATATTTTACAACAAAACATAAGAAAAATAAATAAATAGTACCATTGTTGAAATCCTTCTATAACACCAATGTCCATGCACAAGCAGCAAACGCTCCAAATACCGGAACTGTGCAATTGCAATATCACTTGACATGACCGCCTGAGTAAAATATAAAAAATGAGCCTCATAAGCAACGAAAAACAAAGGCTGGGAGATTAATTTATTCAGATATGATTCAGTAAACAATGTAATTTTTGTACCACACCTGCATTCCTTCAACTCCACTGATTCCAATACCAATATCTGCTTCTTGAAGCATTCCAACATCGTTGGCACCATCTCCAATCGCCAGTGTTGTTTTCCCAGTGCCAGATTTGACCAGTCTTGTAACCTGTGTTTTCAGTATCACAATTTAGAGCATATCTTAAAGCGAAGCCCATTAAAAGAAGATTTTACAAAACCCAAAAAAGAACAAATACAGAAGAAAACATAAGATGACACTTCTAGGATATAAGTAAACACACCAAAGCCTTCTGTTTTGGGGACGAACGGCAGCAAATAACTGATGCACAACCAACTGCAAGCTCTAGAAAATTGTGTTTCATATCATCTTCAAGAGCATAAGCGAGGGATTTCCCATCAATGATCAGAGCAAAGGCATCAGAGTTTCCCCTTGAAACTGCAAGTTGAGCCTTCCCTTGAGCTATCTGAACTCTTACACTTTCCCTTGATGCCTAAAGACAAACAAGAAATTAATTTCCCACATTACATGTTATTAATTGTGATTGAAATTATGGGAAGCTATGGAAATACAATCTTGAGAAGGGCTATACTCCTTTGATAACTAAACCAGCCTTTGTTTTTCCACTAGATGAGTTTGATCCATATATCAACAATGAGGTTATATTACAAGTCATAAGTCATGTGAAGCTAACATACTCTTCGAGCCAAGTTATGATATACAAAAAATAAAAATAAAAAACAGAGTCATGCAATTACATTTGGATTCTAATAACCTTATATCTGTCGTAGGTTCTCAAGTAACCGCCTGTTTATCTGTTATTTGTGAGAGATCCTAATTCCCATTTCTGGAGTGATATCGATGTCTTCATACATGCATCAATATTTGTGCTTCTATTAAGCAATCTATACGACTATATTATAACGTCTTCAATTGTTTATAGACAAAGAAAAGCAGATGTCGCACAAAGGAGACGAAGATCAGTAGTTGACTGATCTGGTCTGACCCTCAATTCTTAACCATAGTATGAGCAGAATAAAAGAGGATCACACGATTCAAGCTTCAGTTCCACCAAAGTAAAATCCCTCACAAGACACCTAAGTCAAGGACTAAAATATCATTTTACCTTGTTGATGGCAAGTTTTCCTCCTATCTTTTCCAACGCTCGAATTTCTGGAGTCTCCAAGTTGATAATTATCTGCTTCATTCCTTGTCTAAGCAAACTACAGGCAAAACTGAGATATATATATTTTAAAGTCAGATAACGGGAAATAAATGAACAGTAACCCTAACCTACTCTGAAGCAATACACAAAGCCATACCCAATATTGATGGCAGTCTCCATTTTATCTCCAGTCAAAATCCAAATCTTAATCCCTGCTTGAGCAAGCTTATCAATGCAGTCAGGAACCTGAAAAGACACAACATAAGAGAATCATTTCCAAGCCCCATAAACCATCAAGGATAACTCAACTTTTAAGCCTTAGTAGTTTACACTCACCCCATTTTGAAGTTTGTCCTCAACAGCAGTTGCACCAAGTAGAATTATATCCCTTTCAATAGTATCTGCTACTTCATCAATCAATGTTTCCCGGTCTGCACTTACTGAATTCTTGGCCTCAATGAATTTCTCATTGAACTCCTTGTATTCATTTTCATCTAGTTCACGATAGGCAAGAATCAAAGTCCTCAGACCTGCATCAGCATACTCGTTCACATGATCCCTTGTATCCTCTTCAAACTCTCCTCCATTCTTGCCAAGCCTCTCAAACATGACACTGAAAAAAAAGGAATTATTGTGATTTTATATTCAATTAGAAACAAGGAGCAAGGAATGGTTTCAAGGTAGTTTGTCACAAACCTGTCAGCACCTTTACAGAGTAGTAGTAGTTTCCCTTCGTCATTTCTTACTATTACAGACATCCGCTTTCTTGAACTGTTGAACTCTATAACACTTAGAAGATTATACGACCTGCAACATGTCATGCACTCATGCTTAGCTTTGAAGGGCATGATCTTTGCTTGCAAATGAGCAATACATATAGACAATAAGAAAAAGAGATGAAGGAGTACTCAAATTGTTTTCAATTCTCTATAGCTCTGTATCACAATGCCATTCATCAATACCAACAAGTATTAATCATATACACAACATGATTATGACTGATAAATTCTTTCTTCCAGTTTTTCAACAGATACAAGGATAGATACTGACCTTTCAACTCTCTTGCCAGACACTGGATCCAACTCACGAACTGAAATGCTTGTTTGTGTCCTCCTGAAAAACTCAAATCCTAGTTCTCTTGAAGCATTAACAAATGCCAATTCATCTGGCGATTCAGCCTCATACAAAACATTCCCTGTCTCTTCATCAACCTCAGGTATGGCTGTGTGACAGATTGCCAATAAACGAAAAAACTTCTGGATGACATCTGCATGAGGCTCATTTACCCAGCTACCATCTGTAACCCTTTCATCCTTGAAGTTAAAACCTTTAATTGATGGTTTTGTATCACTAGAATCCTCTATACGGTCACCGACGTTCGCCTTTTTGAGAGCCAACGGTGAACCATTTTTTCTGTCCATTGCCCTCTCAACCTCTGTAACACCACGGCCGTACGCTGTCCCAGCCACAGAACATTTAATGAACTCCATTGAATTGCATGTCAAAGTACCCGTCTTGTCAGAAAGTATTGTGTTCACTTGGCCAAGTTCCTCATTCAAATTTGAGGTGCGGGCACGTGCAGGTTTGTCAGATTCCTCATAGTACATATGAATATCTTGATTGATGAAGATGCTTTGAAGAACTTTAACAATTTCTACTGACACATACAAGGAGATTGGGATGAAATACCCATATAACATTAGGGCTGTGAGAAAGTGAAACATTGCTGCAATTGTTGCTTCGTTAGGATCAAAGAAAACTGTGGAATCATCTAGTCTGAGATACCACCGCTTCATCTTTCCATTTTCTATGTCTTCTTCGGTTGTAATGCCAAAAATAATAGATCCAATAAGGGACATAACAAATACTATGCAAAACAACAAGTATATAATTTTATCCATTTTTTTTTCAATTTTGCTTCTCTTTGACGGGGGGTTAGTAGAATTTTGCATAACCTTTGTGTCATGACCAGTGAAGATAACAGCTCCATATATATAGTCTGCATTTCGAAGTTTTGAGTCTCTGAGGAGAAGTTGTTGAGGAGAAAGGGGATATTGCTGCTCTTCAAACTCCAAATTTCCAATAAAAGAGTACAAATTTGCATTTGGATCTTCACACTTGAGAATAGCCTTAAAATCCTGGAAATCAGAGTCCTCATGTAAGAAAGAAGTTACCTCCAGTCCCTGCTTTATTTTCAAATTTGTCTCCCCGTCAAGATTCATGGTCTCCACATAGCAGACTCCGTCCTCATAACAAGATGAAATCAAGAGGAGATCTGCAGGAAAGAATTCATCCTTCCCCACCTTCAC
The DNA here is from genome assembly GCA_036897625.1 of Pelargonium cotyledonis. Taxonomy (NCBI): domain Eukaryota; kingdom Viridiplantae; phylum Streptophyta; class Magnoliopsida; order Geraniales; family Geraniaceae; genus Pelargonium; species Pelargonium cotyledonis. The sequence goes on from JAYMTA010001444.1 coordinate 8,102, forward strand.
TATATCTCCCACTCCCAGATTCTTCCACTCTGTATACATAAAAACTCCGTTACCTTGATGCACTTGTACCTTTCTGTTGTTCACCTCAATATCCTGAAATATTATTCCACACAAAATTACAAACTAGGTATGACAACTTGCGCAGAAAATAAATACTATCTAAAGCATCATAGTGTTTGTACTTGGACCGATGAGAAATTGCTTATTAAACATATCCAGTAACAGGAAAGAAAACAGTTTCAGACACAACAAAATCTAGCAGATCTCGAAAGAAAATATATGGAAACAACCCATTTTTAATATTCTAAAGGTGAGCTTGGTATTTTGCTTAACCTCAGCAAATCTAACTATTTTTTCAAAATTTTACATAAAATCTAGCTAATGCAAAATTGCGATTGTGGAAATTGAATGTACTATTTAAAGTTTTCCAAGCCTTTTCGACTGTGTATTGCGTGATCAAAATCATTGGCACACACCAAGAAGGAAAAACCTATGACGGCAGACATTCTAAACACAATTCACGAGTAGACCTTAAGACCATCATCAAGAGCTCTATTAACTTCACATGCCGTTTTCAAGCATTAGAAAAACTTTTGGTTTCAAACGGTATACAGAAAACTATTCAGTTATAACAATCTGATTTCATCTTTTAAGTAACGGTAACAAGTTCCAAAACCAACTTGAGCTCCAGGATGTGTAATTAAAACTATAAAGCAGAATTACAACAATTGATAAATCTCTGTGGAACCAAAGAGCCAAATTGAGCAAAAGAATATAGCACCTGCTGTTTCCGTTTCCAATCTTCAACGCCTTCTTTTCCCATGGTCGCTCCGATGACAACAATTAGAGGGATTATGGCACTGACAGCCGTATATGGAGCAAGCCTGGTGAATGACAATATGCCAGTCACCAAGAAGTAAAAATTAGCCACTCTCCTGAACTGCTCAAACAGCGATTTAGGCAAGAAACTAGCAAGAGTATACTTCGTAGTCTTCACATAATTATCTATGTAATCGCAAAGTGCCGCCTCAACACAATTGGGCTCATTGCAGAACACAATCCTTGAAAACCCTGGTCCTCCAATCCGGGAATGGTCATCACTCTTGTCACCCTTGAAAGATGCTCTGCCACAACTAAATGAGTAGATCTTGCCGAAATGGAGCTTTCTACTCTTCCTGCCTCCAGCCATTAGCTACCAACACACAAATCACAGGGAAATAAAACCCCACTAACAAGCAAAAATGCTCCTTCCTGCCAACACCAATACACACTGATAAATCATAAAATGTAGCAGGAGCTCCTTCAAAGAAACAAACACCCACAAAACAAAATACCCAGAAGCGAACATGAGCTTGAGCTCTCAAATTTTTTGACAAACAGACGCCACAACCCCACTACAATACTTAATACAGAAACACAAAACCCAAAAAACATATCAATAAATCAATGAACACAAACCTCTTAAACCCAGAAAAAGTTGAACAAAGAAGAAGAGATTTTGAGAGAGAGAGAGAGAGAGTAGGAGAGGCAAGTTAAAGCAAAAGCGCAGACATAGACAAAGGAAGCGACACCAAGTCCGACCCTTAAATCCGGCTCAAAAGTTTTTCTTTTTCAGCACCCAAAAGTGTAAAACTCCGTCCAAATATGGAAACAAACCAGAAAAAACAAACACCTGAACTCAAACAAGCACACAGTGAAGCAAATATTTTTCCCAGAACCCAAGTTTGTGAAAGCCCGTAAAAATAGCTTGAAAAATGAATATGCGAATATATGATTTTTGGCTCTACCAGATTCTGGCTCGACGCAAACTAGGAATAGATCTCGCATTTTGACCTCCTTGGAGCTTGAAATGGGTACTCGCATTTGCTTTCCAGATTCGCAAACCACAGTATCAAAATTCAACGCTTGCCCAGAAAACTGTTTTCCCAAGAAAAAATAAAAAAACGAAACTTTAGAGAAAATAAAGTTCAGAACAAGTAGGAGCGAAATGGGTTTCCCGGAAAATGAAAGAGAAGATTATGAAGTTCGCGGGAAAGCTTATAAATTCGTCAATGGTGAGTGTGTTTGGTGTCGTGGGTCGATGGTCGTTGATGTATCTGAGAACGGTTCAATGAGCCAAAAAGACAAGGGCCTGCAAATTTCAATTGCACTACCATGAAAATAATAATTATAATAATACATTAATTTAATTAATGGGTGATTTATTATTTCAGAGCTAAATTTGAAAATAATTCACAAATTAATACAGAAATAGATTTTTTTAAAAGGCAAATAATGAAAAGAAGATTAATTTCCAAAATCAAAAGATGAGTTAAGTGACATTAATTATATTTAGAAAATACATCTTAGAAAATTTCATGATTTAGTATTTAATTTTCACAAATAAAGATGGTAAGTATATAAATATTGTCATATATTTAAAGACATGGCAAAATTTGTACATAAAATTTTATGTTCAATTATGCAGAAATGATTTGATCTAACCAAAGAACTATATTCAATTGGAAAAAGAATGTTTCCCTCTTCTTTTTTTTAATATTTCAAAAGTTAAATCTCATCTCTAGATAAAGAATTTTTGTAAAACAAAAAGTCAAAAACCATAAATTCTACCTAAAAAAACATAATTATAATAGAAAATAACATTTGTAACCCATAACAATATAGTATTGCCAGAAGATTGGTATTGATTTAAATACATAAATAATTTTCGGTCCATTCTTAAAACGTCAAATTTTAATCTTATTTTAGTTACATAATATTTTTTTGTTAAAAATATCATTTTCTCAAACTATCAAATTTAATAATTACAATATACATGACACTATAATTACATTACTTTGTTGTTATCTAACAATTTCACTATATAAAAAAAATGTTGATCAAATTGGCATAATGAATCAAATGACATATTAAATCAAGAAGTAAATTCAACCAAACAATTTCATGTAAGTTTAAGGCACCAAATCAATAAAAACAACTCATTAAATATCATTCAAATTCATTACTCTATTAGATGTATCATGTAACATATTTCAACGATATATTGTACTTTGATTACGATTAATTAATGATAAAGCAAATTACTTTTAACTTCACAATTTTTTAATTCATATACCAAATCAACAAATTTTCTTCTTCTTTTATAATTTTTCAGTTTTAATTTTGAAAGGTTAGTTTAATTTGTGTGTAATAATATAGGATGAGTGTTGTTTTTCGTTGAAAATTTGTACAAAATGATGCGTTAAGTATTAAATTTTGGCACATCAAACATTAAACTAATAATGTGTTAAACTAATTGAAAAGAAGGTATTGTTGGATGAGAATGTGTAACTAATGATTATATAGAAGCTAAGCAAATAGGGAAAAAAAAACTTATAAACTACCCTTACTGACTAATAATAAATATATACTAACATTCCCCAAACTTGCGATGATCCAATTATTAACATTGAGAGTTTGTCAAATAATAGTCAAAGTCGTGAAACTATGAGTTGATCCAAGACATAATTAAATAACAATTCAATTCTATCATCGGGCGACAAGGATCGATGCTGCTTTTGCCTTCAACATGTTCCATATTTTCAAGTTGTTCTTCTGACACCACAAATCTGCATAAACATAATTAACCAAATACTAAAAACTCTAGTTTTTCCCTCATATTCGCTACGCCTATAGCACCCAATTTCAACGAATCAAACCGAAACAAACCCAATAAATCAAACCTAAATCAACCAAACAAACCAAACATAAAAAAATTCACAGTTCGATTCGTGAAAGTTGTAGATGGAATTAACATGTCTTTCTAAGATGGAAACTAATGTGAAATAACAAAAGGCTAGGTAATGTTGTATCGCAATGCGTAATCAATGATATAATAACTAATTTTATACAAAAGTTAAGAAAATATGAATTTACTAAACTCCTTTTAATGACTATGCTATTTTTTTTTTTAATAATCACGCAGTATCTTTTATTCATAAACCCGAAGGTGAAAATAAAAGTACAAAGAAATTTCAGAGAACTAAGACAAGCAAGCCAAAGGATCGGCAATCCAAGCCGAGAAATCAAAGCTAACCACAAAGGATGAATCTATACAAGAGATTAAAGAGAAAGAAAAGCCCTGAATCTTAAGAGTAACATCTCGAACCATCGGGTAGTCGTCCCGAAAAATTAACTCATTCCGTCCCAGCCATATAAACCAAAGCGAAACCAAGCAAACAGAGTCCCATACCTTCATACAATGGCGGTCACTAGAATGTAGAATCGAGGCCCAAGATGACAAAAGATTAAACGGGGATGAGGGTAAGACCGAGACCAATCCCCACCATTTGAAAATAGCACTCCAAATCTTCGATGTCCATGAACAATGAAGCAAAAGATGAGCGCAGTCCTCAATTTCAACATCACAAAGACGACAAAATAAATCCGAATTTGCTGGAATGACCTTGCGACGAGCCAAAAATGACTTAGACGGGATATAATCCAAAGAAGCAAGCCAAGCAAAGCATTGCATCTTTGGAGGAATAAAGGGCCTCCTAATCATCTTTTCACAGGCGAACCGGAAGGGAGGTTCCAAGCAGTAGAGAGTATGGAAAGCCTTGGAGGTAGTAAACTTCCCGGCTGTCGAATGAGACCAGGCGCAACAATCTGGGATTGAAGGGGCGAGAACAGTACCTGCTACTGCTTGTTGAAGTGACGCGAGCTGCTCCTCTTCCCAAGCAAGCAGACGACGACGGAAAAGGGACAGAGGCGCCGACCGGAGGAGATGCAGCACCTCCGCCACGGACTGTGTTGGTTGTCAACGAATATTGAATAGACGGACAAATCTGTCCTTAAGTTTACCGCTTGAAAGCCACTTATCCAACCAAAAATCACATTGCTGCCCATTACCAATGATCCAATTGACTATATTTTTGCCTACTAAATCCAGAAATTCAGGAAGCTCTTTGAGATCCAACAGTGATTTAATGACCCGAGAGGGGCTCCTTGCACACACGTCCTCCAATGACCAAGTACTCAAGTCCCATCCATATTTAGCACAAAGTACAAACTTCTAAAGTGAGCCTGATTGAGTGGTGAAGCACCACCACCATTTAGCGAGAAGACTAATATTTGCTATGTGAAATTGACAGATGCCGAGACCACCATGAACTCGCTTTTTAAGGACTTGATCCCAACAAACTTTATTGAAACTTCTATTAGCCGAAGTACCCGACCATAGAAATCTTCTTTCAATAGCCTCCAATTCTTGAATAACTTTCTTAGGCACCTTAAAAAGAGACATATAAAATAAAGGAAGAGACGTGAGGGCTGCTCGAATTAAAGTAACTCGTCCTCCCAGTGATAAATACTTTGACTGCCACAGAGCCAAGCGTTTTTTATATTTTCCACAATGCCTGACCAAGACCTAGATAATCTTGGATTGCATCCTAACGAGAAGCCGAGATAGGTGATGGGAAAAGTGCCGACCTAATAATATAGTGGATGAAAGTATGTCAAGCATACATGCAACTAAACTGATAAACTGAACGTTTCGCATCATAAATTTATAAAAATGACACTGACTTTGCTTATTATTATTATTTAACCATGAGGTTTTCGACAACATTCAGCAAAATGCTTTAGTCACCATTCGGAGAATTCAATGTGCTATGTTCTCTTTCAATCATTCATTAGTATGGAGCATCCAAACACTGTTGTAGCTTAGAGTTATGGATTCGGTAACCGTTATTGGTGACACTTTCTTGTGACTGCTCCACTCGTCTCTAATCGGGATGCTTTGTACTTTTGTTCTAATTTTGAATAAAAGTATTGCTTGATGATTAAAAAAAATGAGGTTTTTGAAGCGAACCCGTAATCACCACAAGATTAGCACATTTAATTCATATCACACTCAGACTAATCTTCATTCGATCCGGATAGGACCACAAGGGCGGCGAAACTCTCCATACCAAGTTTAACCGCAGCTGCATTCCCCGGAAACAACTCTTTATCAGTTGGCCTACGCGGTTGGGGTAAAAGGACACGTATTATTGCATTGTGTGTGTGTGTGAAAGACAAAACATGAAAGACAAAACATAGAGACAGAGGCAACGTAGAGCATTGTTGTTGTGGTTGTTCGGATAAAAAAAGATGCGCCGTCATGGAGGAGAGGTCGCATCGTGGGAGAAGCCTCAGCTCATCCAATACGTTGCTATTCTTTTTTATATTTCAACAACTCTTTTATACTACTCTTTATGTTTCATTATTGTTCCATTAATTCGGAAAATGTTTTTTTTTTCTTCTTTTATTATCCAACCTTGACTTGGTCTCCATTCTTATCCACTTTTTTGGTAACATTTAATTCACAACAGATTTTTAGTTCATGCACAAAACTCTAATAAATACTTGTAAATAGAACAATCTAGATGGGACTTTCTTTAGTTAACTTTTTTACTTGCCATCATTTTTGTTTAATTAACTTTAAATTGTGATGATTGTTTTGCTAATGATCCCTAATAAAATGTAATTAAGAGTTGCATGTTTTATTTTATATTCTAAGATAATTAGTGTAATTAGATTCATCCAATTTTCATGTCCTACCAAAGACAAGATTTAAGTTCACACAAATATTATGGTCTGGTTCTTTCTAGTCTCATTTTACTTACTTGTGAAGTCAAGGTTGATGTTACCTTGAAATTATAGTTTTAAGTAGCAAGACCAACACATGTTCTTTTAAGCTTAGACTTAAATATAAATACATTAATTCGATAATATAAAGGAATAAGTCAAGAAATTCAACCTATTAATTAAAACAACTTGTTTTTTTTTAAACCAATACTGAAAGTATTCACTAAATTGGTCTTTGTTTTTTTTTTTAATGTTCCTTCACTTACAAAATTAAATACTTCGTCAAGTTCACAAAGAATGACCACTTTATATATATATATATATAAAGTGGCCCAAGTGTAGAATAAAAGTAATAATAATAAAAAACTTAATAGAATCCAAAAAAACAAAACCGAGCAGTAAACTGTGTCTGAGCATCAAGCTGAAAAAGAAACCGAATTACACAAAGAGGCAACCAAGCAGGAATTGATAGAGAAACTAAAACTTGTGATCCGAATCACTGTATCTTCAACACTCGAGAACTCATACCGAAAAACAAGTGTAGAGCGAGTCAGCAAAAAATCAAGCATAACACCTCCCAAATATTTCGACCCAACTTGCTCCCACCAAAGCAATTGACGGCTAAAGAGAAACCAAAATCCACATAAAGAAATGAAGTTTGACTTCATAATAGAAGAGCACAATGAGAAATAAATCAAGTCCCACAAAGAGATTATGTCACCGGATCGACCTAAAAAATGGGAGAATGCAAATTTTAATGATGACAAATTCTAAAAGCTATGCTCGACTTTACTTTTTGGATGATGAATTGAAGACGGTCTCTTTTGTGTTGTGCCGAACCCCCTCAAGTGTTCCATGAGAGAAGACACATCTCAGGGAGTCGATGCAAAGCACGAATTAGTGACATGAGGAGCCGACCTCAATGACACGAAGCCGTTCAATCACGTCAGTTTCCAATCCTCGTGCCCTAGCCCCTAAGCTTTTGCAGATGTCCCAAAGTGCAGTAGGTGATGTCGTTGGATAGGAGGGTCGAAGAGTACTCCTATTCACCAGAGTCGCTGGAATAGCCAAATCAGACCCAATCTTGCGCGTAGGGGAGAAGGCCACAGTGCGCTTGAGATGGATATTACGTTTGGGATGGGGGGAATTGATTACCAGAGACTTGAAGTACAAGGAAGAGGCCCTAGGAGTTGGGAGTCCGGAGACAATATTATCAAATGTAGAAGTGAAGTTTGTGGTAGGCTTAGCTAGGTTGATCAGTGGTGGCCCGAACCAATATGATTACGATCATCTGGGATTAATAGGGTTGTAGGCCCATCAGACTCTCCAATACCATGGGAACCAGTAATTTCAAAATTATCACTTCTCCGGGAAGCAATGTTGTTGTTATAGTGTGATGAGGCGGAAGGGCTCCTCGGATAGTTGGGACTTAAAGAACTTACCAAATCAAAGTTATGAGATGTGAATAACTGTAAATCCAGCCCAAAATATTCAGTAACAACAACACGATATGAAGAGTTCACAAGCTTAAGCATGATCATATATAGACGAGATAATCAAGAAATAAGAATCATGGATAAATATTTGTGCTTAATCAAGACTGTGACCTTGCACGAAATACGGATGCACATAAATCAGCTCCCCAAATAACTTCAAAATTCTCCGGAGTGAGTTCTCATGCCAAACTTGAGGTAGGAACTATCCCCAAATTGATAACCAACAGTACCTTCTACCTTTTTTCTTGAGACGAGACTAGTCGTGGAAAGAAATAAACCATTGAGACAACCATGCCCAATTCGACTCTCTCATGATCTATAAAGAATTATCGTCCAAAAATGATAAAACAAACCAGCGGTGCCCCAAGGAGTGTACTGAGATGTCAAAGACGCCTTCAGCTGCAAGAGCCTCATAAAGAAAGCTACTAGACACATGTGCCCGCGATACTACTAAAATGCTCCATTGTAACTTGTCGATAAACGATCGAGACGAGAACCCAACACATTGGGTGCGAGCCTGAGTTTGAGACTGGGGCGGAACATGGGAACTTGACGTGTTAACCTTAGAAGATCGCTCGGGTTGAGCATGATGAGCCGATTGAGACTCATGTTGCTATGTTTGGGCAACATTGGGATGACCATTGGAAGAGTTGTATGCCCAGTCCAGGGTGAGACGATATTCCAGAAGCGAGATGCCATCAAAGATGTGCAAAACCCTAGCTGCGTCTGAACGAATAGAGAAAGAGACAAAGCCATATTTCCTACCATAACTGTTAGAGTTTCTAAGTACGAAGCAATAGTATATTGTCACATATATCTCGATAATATTTCTCAGCCAATGATATGTCATCGACAGAGGGCTATTGCCAACATATAGGGTGTATCGTGTATCGGTATGCGAGAAATGACGAGAAAAAGTTTGTTCTCGCTGACGACATTGATCATCGCTTGCAACATGTGCCCAGTTGCTTGCAAGATCGGAAGAAGATTGACGACGAGCAGGAGTAGGGCTAAAATTCTAGCGATTAGGGTTCGAGTTGCACATATTTTCATATGCTCCAAACCTTAGACTACATCTAAAATGGTATGATGAAGGAGAAGCGTAGGAGAGGAAGTTGGCGGTGACGGAGGTAGCATGCGGCGAAGAAGCGTAGCTGAGGAAAAGAGTAGGGCTAAAAGTTAATTTAGAACATAATTGTATATTCTACTTCGTACATGTTTTTAAACAATTATCCATGAATTATGTATATGTTTATAGGTAAACTTACATATACTTGTAAGTGCAAAAACTAGACAAACTCGCACTTATGCACAATTACTAGTGGGTTTTTGTACATTACCGGCGTGAAGCTGACATAATATAACTAAAAACACTAAATTCACATACATATATTGTTGGTAGACTTATATATATTTATCTTGTGTATAAAATGCATCTAACTTATTACACTGCCAAATGCACATGCAACAAGCGTGTATAAATATTTTCATTTCATTTTAATTAATAAATTAGTTAAAACCATGAAATTGTTAGCAACAAAATTATGTACGAAAATGATAATTAAATATTAAATAATTTTCTTGTGAAGTAACATCCCAACTCCCAACATGTTTTTATTATTTATTATTATTAAAAGAATTATCCAAATTATATATAAAATTCATAATTTTGTAGGAAAAATGGTGGGAGATTGCTAAAATCAAGAAAGATGTCGTTGGGGATGAACAACAAATGGACCAATAAAAGGTGGACGTGAAGATGCTATTCATGTGGTAGGTCACATGTGATTATCGTCCAAAATATGACACGTGTCCATTTCTGAACAACCTTGAGTCTAGTTTGACATGCTGACCAGACCAGGTTGCTCTATCAAGAACACAATTTTGTCGCCAGGTGGCTTTTAATTTGATAATTTTTATGCCATTTTTAGATTATGTTATAATTATTTTCTAGTGATACCCTATATTTTTAAAATATACGTAAATATAATAGTTATAAATTGCCAACCAAACATGAATTTTTTTATAAATAAAGTTTTTTTTTTAACTAATAGTTGAGCTACACAATAGGGGGTAGCTCTCCCATTTAAACCCCACCCCACACCACCCCACCCCACACCTACCCGACGCAATGAGATTTGAATTCACGGCCTCCCACATGGAAATGTGTGCTCTTGACCATTGCGTCGTCCCCAAGGGGACTAAATAAAGTTATTCATATGAAGAAAAAAAAAGAGTTTTGTTTGCAAGACTAAACTCACATTTTGAATTAAATAGTTTAATTTAACTCCAACTTGGTTGATAATTAATTAAATGGTTGAAAATTATGCTCAACTATTGCAAATTATAAAATATACCATACAATTTCTTTATAAAAAAAATCCATAAAAATTACTCTATTTATGAACTATTTTAATGAAAATAATATCTCACACATTTAAAAAATTATGATTTTATGATTATGGGCAGCTCTAGTACAAAATAAAGTAAAACACTTCTTTTGGCAAGTCGTGTCGGGGTCACTTCCGGTGTTGGCTAATCTCATTAAGAAAAGAGTGGAGGTTTCTCCAATTTGTCCGAGATGCAAGTCAGAAAATGAGACCGTCGACCACGTTATTCTCAAATGTTCCTTTGCTAAGAGATGTTGGTTGGTGGAAGGGCTTATTAATTGGTTTTTGTGAGGCTGTGGGAAATGTTCAAGAGTGGCTTTTGTTGGTGATGAATTGCCGCGATAGGGCTTTGTTGGTTCGTGTTTTTATATATTGGTTGGGCTCTATAAAAGTTGCGCAATGATGGGGTCTTGTCGTCGAGTTGGAAATAGGTCCCAACTTTACGTTCTATGGTTGATACCATGATTTTGGCTTGGGAAGAAGTTGGCCGGAAGAAACGGGTGTCGACTAAATTTGGGGGGAGATCAGCTGTTGTTGTTTGGTCTCCGCCTTCTAATTTGTTCATTAAAGTGAACACAGATGGCGTTGTGTTCGTCAGTTCTAGGCGATCTGGTGGCGGCTGGGTGGTGCGAGGCCATGATAGAGTTTGCTTGGGAGGTGGTCGTGTGTGTTGGGCTTGTTTGTATAGTCCGATTCACATTGAGGCCCTCACCATCAAAGAGGCATTGAGTTGGTTAATCACGAGGGATTGGAGGTCTGTTATTATTGAGTCGGATGCCCTTCAAGTTATTCGAGTTCTACAGACTGGAGGGGAGGATTCTAGTGCCTCAGGTTTGATCTTTGCTGATATTTTTGAGCTAGTTAAGTATTTTGATTTAGTAGTTTTTCAGTTTTTGGGGAGGTCAGCTAATTGTGTTGCTCACACTTTAGCTAGATCGTCTGAGTCTGTAACGGGTTCTATTGGATGAATTGGGGACAATTATCTCATTCCAATCACGAGTCTGTTATCTGCTGATTTTAATGACTAAATAAAATCATTCAGGTTTCTTACAAAAAAAAAAAAAGAAATTATGATTTTTTTTAAAGATGAATCCAAAATATATAATTACTAATTTATCTAATGAATAATAATTATTTATTAATGAATTTATTATGACATTTTATCGAAAGAATTTATATGAAACTAATAAAAAATAACCTTTTAAAAAAATAAAAATACAAAAATAACCTTAAATAAATATTCAAACACAAACACAAAATTAAAATTTTCTTTGTTTTCACTAATATGAGTTTTCTTGCAAATTGTATAAATTAAAAATAAATAAATAAATACTGTCATTTCACAAACTTATAATTAATCTTAGGATTTATAGGAGTAAAATCACATTTTTTTTATTAGTGTAACAACGCATGTAAATT
>JAYMTA010001445.1:0-20008 GCA_036897625.1 Pelargonium cotyledonis
CTCCATCAATCTATAAATTGATTAATGGTATGAATTTGAGTTTGATTGATTAAGGGTTTGGGTTTGAGATCGTTGGGTTTCTTGTTCTTACGATGATTTCAAGTTTGTTAGAATTAATATTTTTTTGTAATCATGGTAAAGATTGATGTAATTTTGTATAAAAAAATATTGCCAAAAAATAGTGTCTGAAACTTTGAAATTTTTTGTAAAATTTAGAATTTTTGAGCAAGATTATAAATTTTCAGGCGAAATTATGAATTTTTCGGGAAAATTATGAGTTTTTCGGTAAAGATGATGAACATGTTATTGATGATGAAGAAGGGTAAATAGTGAAGGGCAATTTCAAAATTTGAAAAAAATATTGGTCATGTGCTAGGCACATGACTGAAATTTTGGAATATTCCGTTAACTTTGACGGAAAAATTGAACGGAACGTCAAATGGCAATATTCGGGGATGCCAAAATTAACAAACTGATCATCAGGGATGGTACGTGTAATAAACATATCTGAGAGAGATAGTATGTGTAATTTTCCCTTATAATTAGACTATCCCAATGATTCTATTTGAATTATGCCCTCCGTTTTTGATTTATTTACCAATTAACCTGATCCACTGTTGTTTACTATTGTTTCTAAATTTCAGATCAGATTTGTTTATTTATGTGCGGATTGACAATTCAAATTTGAATTTAGAAATATAACAAAACCGAATGTAATGTCCAGGTTCGAACAATTTTTTCCAGTATGATCTGATCCAACACAAAATTTTGTCAAATTAGATAAATTTTGGATGATCATCGGATTCTATCTATTAGCTCTATTTGACGAGGACCTTGTATATTTAGAGGTGGTTTTCGTCGTGAGACGCACTTCTATATTTATTATGGTCTCTTGTCAGGTGTGTGTACACATTAGAGATGGCGGTTTGTGTTGTAGCACGACACAAAATTAGTGTTTTTTAGACGTTCATTTCGTGATCGTGTCATAATCGCGTTGGGCTACCTGACACATTTAGTAATTGTGTCGTGTTCGTGATGAGCCTCTAAAACGCGATTAACTAGTCAATGTTGTGACGCACGCGCACGCCTAAGGATAAAATTGTAAATTAATTATAAGAACGTGCCAAACGTGTTGGATCAATGTTGTGTCAAATGTGTTGATTTTATCGTGTTAACCCAATCCATTTAGTTATCGTGTTAAACGTGACAGTATCTTACTCAAATATTCAACACGAATACTAAATGTTTCGTTTTCGTATTATGTCATGCGACAAACAGTCAACCGTCAACACGACACTATCACAACGAAAACACACGAATTGTCAGCTCTAACATACCGTTGTAGACTCAATATATTGTCCAAAAGAGAGTACAATTTCATTACAAAATTTAATGATAATAATAGAATTACCATAAATTTGATCTAAAAATACCCAAAATATAATTTAGACAATAATTTTTTTAAAAATTATTTTATTACAAAAACTCACAAGCTAGCACCATGTTACTTTTGTCTTGTAGATAACAGAACCAAACAGCGGAATCAAGGAATCAACTTGTCGAGTGGATTTCAAATCACCGGGCAAGAATTCAGAATCCCACTATTTTCTTACCAGACAAACACTATTACAGGCGGTTGAAGGAAAATTCAGTTTAGTTTTACCGAGAAAATATATGGGAAAGTGACGGAAACTAGAGAGAGAAAGCGTGAGAAAGTTTTTTCGCATACATTAACATCACACGCAAGCTTTTGCAAAACCTAACGGTCTCGCGTTGAACCCACCCGCTTGATTTGGTTTGGTTCGTTTTGTAATATATTTTTCTCTCTTAATCACAAACACGCAGCAGCATTCGATTCTCCTTTTTTCTTTTTCTTGGCATCCAAACACGAATATTCTCTCGATTTCGTATCGTGATTGCCCTAATTTATGCTCAGCATTCTCTGATCGTGTTTCGGGAGCGCTAAATTTGGTGTTTTTAGCTCGAATTTGGCAACCATTTGGAAATGAGGGAAAGGGACTGGACTTCGGGTTTGATTTGATTGCTGATTGATTAATTGATTTGGAGGTGGTGGTGGTGGTGGAAAATGAGCTCGCAGCGGAGGCAAGTGGTTGTTCGGGACCTGGTGGAGGAAGCCAAGAAGCGGATCGTGTTTCTTGTCATATGCGTCGTGGGGTTGTCTTATATCATGTCTTGTAAGTTTTTCGATTTCGGATTGATTGAATTTGGCAGTTGGTTTTGGTTATAATTGGTTTGATTGATATGTTTCTGTAATCAGAAGAAAATGTGTGCTAATTTGGTTTCAAATGTTCTTCTAGATTTGAATTCTACTTCTTGTTTTTAAAGTTCAGTTTTTTATGCATCATTTCAGTTCTTTAGCTCACTGTTTCAACTGTATTTAGTGATGCTTGCTAAATGATAACAGAAATCTAGTTCGGAATCAAAATACATATTGAATCTAAGTTGTGGATTGGATAGAATGTTTGTTTCTAATCACTTTTTCTATGATGTTTGTCACTGTATAGTTACCTTGTCTTAGCTATCTCATATGAATAGTCGGTAACGGCTGTATGAGTAAAAAGCTGGAACTTTGGTCGAATAAATGCAGTTTGTTACGTGTCATCCTTCTAGTTTATCACTTTTAAACCTGGGTTGTGAAACCGGTGATTACTGATTTTCCATTTTAGATTAGCTTCATCTTCGGAGGTTGGAAATCTAATGCTCCCCTTACTACTTCTGAAGTTATAGTACATAATGACTGATGATCTGTTACACTATTTAAACAACTTTATTTTTATCCTCACTTGTACCTCATGTTACTGGTGTTGAAGCTTAGAGATTGATTTATCATGTTATGGACCTGGAGTTTTAAATGAACGACTTTCTCTAAACCAATGTGTTATGTATCCCATGAAAAACGTCGAATAAGGAGATATTGTTCCTGACATGTTTTCATTCGTTATATCTTGCTTTCTACTTTAATTTCTCCAGTGAAGGTTAGACAGTTTGATGGTAGAATCATAAGTTTCATATTACCACTTAGAGGAGGAAAAAAAGACTACAGATGTCAAGGTATCTGTGGCATAGTAAACTAAATGGAAGAGCTAATAAGGTTATGCTTGAAACTTGTCATATGTGGGCAAAGTATATTCACTTGCCAAATTTTGAGCTTGGGGCTTAGGAGCTGGTTAAGGAAACTAATCAAGGCTGTAATATGTCTTGGTTCTCTTGACAGCCACTGTTTACACCTGCGGTTGCAATTTTCTCTGCACACTTTCATTTCAGGTGAATAGTGACATAAAATTCTATATCCTCAGTTTCCCTCTTTATATTGATGAGGGAAAAAAAATGAAGAGCCCCAAAACTAAGCTTAATAGTGTATCCTGAAGAAGGTGGATTTCTCTGAGGTGGACAAACAAATTGCGATTGGGTTATTTTGCACACAAGACAAAACTAGTGATGTTTTATTCTCAAGGGTTTTTTACTATTTAAGAAAGGTATTTATATCTGTTATGGAGATTAAGTTGTGGCAACTTTTTTTACTATGAAAAGATGAAAGGAAAACGTTGATTAGTTGCTTTTATATAAAGAGTAAAACTCTTACAATTTTAATTTTGTTTAATATGGTTTAAGGTGTGGGAAAATTGTTTAAGTTGTTTTGAACATGGGGAGCGAAGGGAGATTAGTGATCCTATGAGGAAGGGTATAGAATTCAGTTTGGAGAAACTAAAGGGGGTAGGGGTAGACTTAAGTTAACATGGAAAGAAGTATCGAAGAAAGATATTATAGCACTTGGGCTAACAAAGGAGGTAGCATTAGATAGGATAGAGTGGAGGAGGAGAATACGAGCAAAAGATCCCAAAGAGTTTTGTCAAAGGGTTCATGTAGCCGACCTTGACTTTGTCAATAAAATGGCTTGTTTGTTGTTTAATTTTGTTCTTATTGGAGTGAGTCGGTGGACATTGATTATACGTAAAATTTAAAGAATTAAATATAGATGCTGGCAGTAAAGCAACACAATACATTGTATGCTGAAGCCTTGATGTTTTGTGAGATTCTTCCTAGGATTAATGATAATTTGATTACTCTTTACCCAACTCATGAGATAAAGAGACATTACATACAATGCTTGAGCTCTTAGCATATTGCTTACACTCATGCTCACATAGATGCTCTGTAAACATTGTGCTGTGATATTGTTCTTTGGATGTAACTCTCTTCATTTTCTTTTTGTTCTTATTTCAGTAATGAGCTCATCCGTATGGTTCAACCTGCCAGCTGCCGCATTCTTAATTATCACCATTCGCTATTTGTCTCTAGATTTTGAAATGCGAACAAAAGCTGCAATCTATAACAAACCATCCCCATCAACTGAATTGTCTCAAAAGAAACTTCTTGAGCGTCCTAAAGTTCTTGAAAAGTCTGATTGGAGAAGGAAAGTGAATTCTCCTGCTGTTGAGGCTGCACTAGATCACTTTACCAAACATCTAGTTTCGGAGTGGGTAACAGATCTATGGTACTCTCGCTTAACATCTGATAAAGAAGGTCCAGAGGAACTAGTGCTGATCATAAATGGTGTCCTTGGAGAAATTTCAGGTCGTATGAGGAATATTAATCTTATAGATCTTCTCACAAGGTTTAAGTTCCTGCTGTTTTCCTTCATCTTCAGGTTGGTTTATTTCAAACCTTTTGTTGCTAGGGCACTAAATTCAGTTGAATGATCAGGGATCTTATTAATCTCTTTTGCACCCACTTGGAGCTTTTCCGTGCAACTCAAGCAAAGATGGAAAAGCAACAGTCAGGATCACTAACTATTGAATACCGAAATTCGGAATTTCGGCGCATCCTGGCTTCTGAAAACAAATTGCATCCTGCTTTATTTTCTGCTGAAGCGGAGCACAAGGTTATTTCCTTTTCAGGGATCTACTTCACATTCTCAGTCAATTATTCTGTAGTTCCTAACTTCAAGGGTGAAGTTTTTTTTTCCTCACTTTCTCTGTCTTTCTTGTTGTTTTGACAATATTTTCTACTTCATGTATTTTCAGGTCTTGCAGCATCTGATGGATGGTCTTATTTCTTTCACGTTCAAGCCTGAAGATCTTCAATGTTCTTTTTTCCGCTTTGTTGCAAGGGAGCTTCTTGCTTGTGCAGTAATTCGTCCAGTTTTAAACTTAGCCAATCCAAGGTATTTAACTTCTGTGTTCTTTCATATTTTCCTGTCATTTGCTGCTGTTCTCAGTTTTTTCAACCTTTTGACAGGTTTATTAATGAGAGGATCGAGGCCTTAGTTATTTCTAGGACCAAGGCTGATAAAGAAGTTAT
Organism: Pelargonium cotyledonis; assembly: GCA_036897625.1. Taxonomy (NCBI): domain Eukaryota; kingdom Viridiplantae; phylum Streptophyta; class Magnoliopsida; order Geraniales; family Geraniaceae; genus Pelargonium; species Pelargonium cotyledonis. The sequence goes on from JAYMTA010001445.1 coordinate 5,323, forward strand.
CATGGCACAAGAGGCATCTCTTTCAAAGCCTAATGGATCTTCAAGAATATCATCTGATCATTTTTCGAAGTTTATGGATCCTTCTGTCACTGGTGTTGAACTTGTGCAGTTAAAAACTGATCAATCTAAATCTGCCACGGATAAACCTATTTCAGATAATGTGAATGGGCCACACACATCAAAAGATCCCTTACTTTCAGTTGACACTCGATCCTCCCTTTCGTGGACCTCATTGCCCATGAACTCACGAGCTAGTGATGGAAAAGGTGTCCAACGACACCTATCAGGAGGGGAATGGGGGGACATGTTAGATCTGATTTCTCTCAGAAAAACTCAAGTTCTTGCTCCAGAAAATTTTGAAAACATTTGGGCAAAAGGGAAAAACTACAAAACGAAGGAAGACAAGCTAATAGAGCAAGTTCCTCAGAGTTCTTCTGTACGAAAGGCAGTTTTGCCTGGTCAAATAAATTCGACATTAAATCCCAAGGAAAGGGACAGTTTATCCAAGCCTAACCCTCCAATGAGTACTTCTATTCACTCTATTGAAAGTTCATTCACCCAGAAAGGTAAACACATATCAAATTTCTCTTCACCTATTTCATATCCAGGAGATGATGAACAGAACCCCATTGATTCAGAGGAAGTGAGCAGTAGTTCTTATACTTCTGAGGATGAAGAAAATGGTGATGTAACTGGTATTGGTTCTCCTGGAACTAAAGTTTGGGATGGGAAAAGTAATAGAAACCAGGCAGCTGCTCACATTCACCATCCACTTGAAAATTTTGAAGGCCATCGCAGAAAGAAAACTGGTAAACGGCATGTTAACTATCGGAGATTAACTGGAACCCAGTCTGATAAGAAGAAGTCTAAGTTAAGCAATCAAAAGTTACCCATTTGGCAAGAAATTGAGAGAACAAGCTTCTTGTCTGGAGATGGACTGGATATACTTAATTCTCCAACTGAACATGCAAAAGCTCAGGAATCTAGTGATGATTCTGAAACTGATAAATTTGGTAGAGTTAATAGTGGTGCAGCAGCATCTTCATCAGCAACCTCTTCCTCCATACCAGTAACTCATAATCTGACTGTTAATCCTGTGCAACGTTCATTTCTGGTGGATTCATTTTATAAGTTGAAATGTGAGGTAGTTACAATACCTCTCTTCATTTCAGCAAGCAAAGTTTCATTAACTGATCTATGTAAATGATGTAATCAAACATACTGTTGTAGGTACTGGGGGCAAATATTGTGAAGAGCGACTCTAGAACATTTGCTGTGTATTCAATATCTGTAACAGACGTAAATAATAATAGTTGGTCGATCAAAAGAAGGTGCCGAGGTTTTGCTGTGAACTTTCTGGTTTTATGTATTCTAGTACTCATTCTTCCAGGCATTAGTTTATTGTGAATTTTGCAGATATGATAACAATGCTGCACCTTTAACTTAACTGAGTGCTATTGCATGTTACCTGTAGGTTTCGGCATTTTGAGGAGCTACATCGGCGTCTGAAAGAATTCCCTGAGTATAATCTTCATTTGCCGCCAAAACATTTTCTGTCAACAGGTTTAGACGTACCTATTATTCGAGAACGGTGTGAATTGCTTGATAAATATTTAAAGGTCAGACATTTGATCCCTCTTTATTTCTTTCTTGGCTGAAATAGTTTGCCTGTTGGAATTGGAAATAGAAGGGAACTTTGACTGACTGCAATAGTAGTTAATGTTCTTTTCTACTCATTCAGTTTTAGAATTATGGTCTTGTTTGACTTTTGAAAAACATTTAGGATTATTAAGTTAATGATAGATTTGTCATTTAGATTTGTCATTTGATTTTTCAGTTGAAAAACATTGTATAATTGGTTATCAAATGAAAGTGTGCAGTAATTGTTGAAATGCATTTTCAGTACAGTGGAATGGAGGAAGTAGTAAACTTTTTTATACACCTTGTATACTTAAGCTGTTATAGGGTGGAATTATAATCTGTGTGAATGAGTTTTCTGTCTTGTTGCTGACTTTGTTAACCTTATAACACTGCTTGATTTTTAACTGCTACTGTTCCTTTTGCCTATTCAATTGTCAGGTTCCATATGTTAGTGTCATGTGGAAATATATTTGCTTTCATTTAACTGATTTGGCATTTCCAATTTATTATTTAACCCACTGGTATGGGATACAAATTCATGTCTTTTCTCTTTCTGGTCGATCCTGATTTCTTATGTGGCCAAATTCTTCAATAACTGTTGCATGTGTTCTGCAGAAGCTTCTCCAGCTTCCCACTGTTTCAGGATCAATCGATGTTTGGGACTTTCTTTGTGTTGATTCTCAGGTTTGATACTGTACTTTTTATTTGTTATTGTGGTTGTGAGTCTTGGTGGGGAGCTTGGACATCTCTTTTCTTGTAAGGAGAATACTAATTGTTATATGTTTTGCAATGCAGACATACTGTTTCTCCGATTCTTTCTCCATCCTTGAGACATTGTCAGGTGAATCTTGTTTGAAGCAGATTGTTGACTTTATGTATTACCTTTTTTCATATCTTGACTGACTCCTGATTTTCTATATTGTTTGGGCAATATCAAGTTGACCTAGATGAAAAGCCATCTGAAGTGAGTAAGAAGGTTACAAATTTCACGGGACCTGTTGTCAATCCCCTAACCCCTAAGAGGGGGGAGCATATAGGCACTGATAGCAAGGGATCGGCATTGCAGATGAAGCATAATGTTGCCCCTGATGGATTAAGATTAGATGGAAAAGACATATATCATTCTTCAGTAAATAAGCCTAGTAAAGAAGATGCAAAGTCATTGGACGATTCAACCAGTAATCCCAATGCTAGGGTACAGAAGAATGCATCATCTCTCAGACGTAGGGGGAAAACTGTTAAAGAAGGAGAGCACGATGCTTTAGAAGAGACTTCTGAGTTGCTTCTCGATGCCACTACTGATCCAACCCTTCCCAAGGAGGTAATCATTGACTTGACATCATTTATTGTGTTTTTCTTTTTCTTCTTGAGTGTATAGTAGCATTCGAAGACGGTACAGAACTGAAACTTGTGTGAAGTAATACTTTCTATATTTATCTTTATTATTTCCATAGGTATCTTGCTAATTCTGGATGTTGTCATGTTGCTTCATGGTTCTAAGTAGATCTGACACTCTTTTCTTTGTTGCAGTGGGTGCCACCAAATTTGAGTATCCCCATATTGGATCTCGTAGATGTTATTTTCCAGCTTCATGATGGTGGATGGATCAGGTACTGGATGTATATTTTAGCACAACAATGTTAAAATCTTGTACCGCGCATTTTTACTTCAAAAAAGAAAAAAAAAATCACATTCTGATCAATCACTCATCCTAGCTACGACAGAAGCTAACCTTCTGTGCACTACAGGCGGAAGGCATTTTGGGTGGCCAAACAGATCCTACACCTAGGAATGGGTGATGCTGTTGATGATTGGTTGATAGAGAAAATCCAGCTTTTGCGTAAAGGATCAGTTGTTGCTTCGGGGATCAAGCGAGTTGAGCAGGTAATATTCAATGACATTCTTATGTTTATTTATTAATAATTGAAAAAAACAAACTTTTTTTCTTTCTACCAAGTCAAAATAACCTATGCTTTTTGCCAACCATAATAACCACACATCTAGGTTTTAAATGCTTACTTGGTTTTAGGAGCTGATTGAGATAGATTAATGTATTATTACTGATATGAGCTATCTTCCAACTAGATACTTTGGCCTGATGGAATCTTCATAACCAAACACCCAAAGCGACAACGGCCACCTCCTCCTCCTACTAATCCATCTCAGGGTTCCCCTCGGATACATCAACCAGAGATGGCTTCACCTAGAGCAGTAGATGAGCATCAACAACAGGAAGCTGATCGTCGTGCAAAGTTTGTATACGATCTGATAATTGGTATTATTTTTTATTCAACATCTTGTTATCATTGACATTGGTATAGGCCTTCAGTATTTTTGTTTTCTTCTCGTGGTGCTTTGTATTGCCAATGATCTCTGTTCTCCCATTGCAGACAATGCACCAGCTGGTATTGTAGGCCTTGTTGGTCGGAAGGAGTATGAACAATGTGCTAAGGATCTCTATTTCTTTCTTCAGGTAATAATTTATATTGAGAATGAAAAAAAAAATGGAAAATAACTTTTCAGTAACCTGTTCATCTTTTACAGATTGTACCTGTATCTTTATTTGGAATCATAGTGCTATCAGTATGCTGTGAAGTGTGAAGTGTGAAGTGTCACTTCCATACGATCTTCTGTTATCTCTAATCTCTATCCTAGGAATTATATTTGAGCCAGTACTGTTTTCATCCTGGAAACCAATTAAGTGATTAATTAAATTTGTAATGCAAGGTTAATGAATAATGGATATAGGAGACGGTTTTCTGTACAACTGACATTTAATAGTTTCTTGGTTTTGTTCTGCCTTATTTTGTGAAAACATTAGGCGAATGAAACACAATCATCTCTAAATAACACTATCTCCATACCCAACCTTGTTACTTCGGTCATGTTGATCATTTGGCATTCTTGCTTCCTTTCTGAACCATTAGGAAAGCTTGATAGAGAAGCATTTTAACTCTTTAAGTGTAGATGATTTGTAGTAGGGATAGATACTTCTATAATGGATTTTGATTTGCTCTTTTTGCAGTCATCTGTATGTTTAAAGCAATTGGCTTATGACCTTCTGGAGCTACTGCTTTTGTCTGCATTTCCTGAGATGGATCATGTGTTCAAGCAGTTACATGAAGAGAAGCACAGATTTGGTGAATTTAAGGACTAGGAGATGAAATCAGAAACTAATTTTGAAGAATTGAGAGTGAAAATTCTTGCCTGTTTTTTTTCTGTTTACAAGTAGCAGGAACTTGTTTCCCATGTTTGTTCCCCTTTTCACATTTTTTTTATAGAGAATGGAAAATATTGGAAATGATGGGATCAGGTTCCAAAATCTGTAATTAACTTTATGTAAATTAGAAGATCAATGCAAATATACATCCACAAGTTTAGCCAATGCCATTTTAAGTGTATATTTCATTTGTCATTTCAAGGTACTTGGAAAATGGATGTTCTCATAATCTTAGTTTTGCAAAGTCACAAGTCACAAAACACTTTTCTAGACAGATTGCAATATGTGAGCACAAAGATGTGAAGATAATGCATGCTACTAGTAATCAACATAAATAATTCCACAACCACAAACACAAGTCTATGAACCATAAAATTGATATCAAAACTACAATTGAAAATAAATTGTGGGTGTCAGGTAAGCAATTTATCTGAGATAACCATAATAATTTCAAAGGACAATAGCCTTTTCACAAGCTGAATTACATGACGAATAAAAGTGTAAAAAACATCATTCAACTTGGTACATAGCCATGAGCAACTAGAACAATCCAAGGTCTTAAAAAACCTTGTTAAATTTCTATAAACATTATTAAACTGAAATAAAACAGACTATTTTGGCTGACCAAGATCCCATACCAATAGCAATTGCTTAAACTAATGTAGGTGCAGTTAAATTATTAAGGAGAAATCTTTTATCACCTTCAAGTAACAAGTACTCTTTGGTATGAAACATGTCTACACCTTTTACAAAGATTTGTCTCACAGTTCTTAACACTGGTTTGACAACAATAAAAGCAAAATCTTCAAAGCTCATAGATTGTTACTTGGCTAAAGTCAATACAAAGTAACAATATCTCATCCAGCTGAAGCTATACAAAAGAACCCAAGGATCAACGCCCAATCAAAATCCCACTAAAGAATTCAATACTACATATAACTAGCTAACCAATTAAGCATTGCAATCTAAACAAAGGTACATGTAGCAAAACATTCATTATATATAGTAGTGATATCTTAAACTCGGGTACAAGTGAACTGAGACACAATTTTCAAAACATCTGACATCGTAGAAACAAACAATAGAGCGATAAAAGTGGTGACTTTAGAGAAAAACACAATAATAACTTCAACTGCAAAATTATACTATAAAGAAGCATCAGATAACAAAATTCTCATCCTTGTCTGAAACTTAAATGGAATACACTTTAAAGGCACGATGCATGAAAAGATAAGAACACTGTCAAAACAATGTTTTGTCCCAATACAAAAAAAACATTCTAAATCTATGTGGTGGTACCGAAAATGCCCAGTTGATCACTCAACTCTCTAAGCAGATGCGGCAGTTCCCTTCTTCCTTGGTGCAGCCTCAGTACCTATAAGATGGTCATAAACAAAACAATTACATAAGAACCACTAGAAATAAAAGAAACAAGTATAAAAATAAACCAAAGAATTAATCAAAACACCAAATTTGATACCTTCACGGAATCCACTCTTGAATCTCCTCGGAACATTGCGGAGGTACCTCATTCGCCCAGTTCCGGTTGTCTTCCTGCGTATAGCCTTCACACTCCAGTTATCTACAAAGCAAAAGAAATTTTCCTTTAACAAAAAATACCCCCAGTTCTCTACAACCCAAGTAGTAAAATAAGCATATTTACACAGATTCACACATATTGATATGAGCAATGACACCAATTCGACAAACAGAGTGTTCTATGGAGGTTAGGCTAAACAAACCTAGAACAAAAAACCTTAATTTCCACAACCCAGATAACAAAATATCCATATTTACACAGATTCACACACAAATCATATGATCAATGACACCAATTCGACACACAGAGAGTTTGATAAAGTTGATGCTTACACTTCCTCACGCGAGCTGCTGGGAAAGCACAAGCAGAGCAGCGACTCTTCTGGAGATGGAAGCTGCGACGTCCACACCTCACACAGAGGGTGTGGGTCTTGTTTCTACGCTTACCGAAACTCCCAGTTCCCTTACCCTGTCATCGCCGACGGCCGAAATCAAACACAAAACAGATCAGTACCCATATCAAAGGGGATGGTTCGGGGAGTAAAGAACAAAACTTTGAGGAAGATTCGTTACCATTTTAGCTGCTACAGAAAAAACCCTAGCTCTGGAGAGTGTATTGGCTGAGGAAGAAGATGGCTCGGCGCGATGGAGATGATTTATAGTATATGAGGGTTTTAGGGTTAGGGATATGGAAAAGGGCAGTCAAGGTGTAGCGATCAGGTGCGCTCGAGCCTACCGACACAAACGTGTGGGTTTAAATCTTAGATGGGCTCTGTGGAGTTCATGGGCTTTCTCTTAAATCCGAATTCCCGCGCTAATTATGGCGGGAACCAGATGTAACTGTGAGCTGAAAATAAATTAACCCCAAAGTCTGAACCATCAACGATTCGAGGAAGTAGAAGAAGAAGAAGAAGAAGAAGAGAAAATGGAGGAGCCAAAATTCCCAGCATTTCCGTACAAGCCCTACTCGATTCAGGTCGATTTCATGAACGCTCTCTACCATTCCCTCGACAAAGGCGGCGTCTCCATGCTCGAAAGTCCCACTGGTAAACCCTCTTTTTTCACTCTCTCCATCTCCGTCGCTGTCGTGTTTTTTTGGATTGTGGCGAGGTTTAGGGTTCTGATTCTTGCACCTCTTTAATTTTCGAGCTTACTTAATAGGAATTTGAGTTTTTGAAGGATTGCAAATGGTAGGTTGGATATTAGGGTTTGTGCTTTTAGTGAACTCTGCTCCGCAGTTTGATTCGGTCTAATTGAGTGAATTTGAAAGTGTAAATGTTAGTATTTAAGTTTTTTTTTTTTTTTTTTTCAGTAGTATGGAGTGTGTGGTATGGAGGCTTACATTTGAAATGTTGTGATGTTATATTAGGGACTGGTAAGACTTTGAGCATCATCTGTAGTGCATTGCAATGGGTGGTTGATCGGAAGGAAAAAATGAAGTCTGAAAGTATAGTTGGTTCGGAGCAAAGCCAGGCAAATGATGGTAAAGTGGGTGCGGACGATGATGAACCTGATTGGATGAGGAACTTTGTTGTGAATAAAGATGACCAAGGTCTGGAGCAGAAGAATAAGAAGAAACCACCTCTAAAATCTGACAAGAAAAGGAATCTGGGGAACGGTAGAGATTTGTTTCTGCGAGGTGCTGAGAAGGAAGATATTTATTCAAAGAAAGACCAGAGGAATTCACAAAAGAAGGAATACGTGTCGGAGTTGCATGATGAGGACTTTTTGTTGGATGAATATGAGAGTGAAGAGGAAGGGGATGTGGGTAAGTTGAAGAGGAAGGCTGGTGGAGTGTCTGTTAGTTCGTCGAGTGACGAGGAAGAGGAGGATGGATTTGATAATGAAGAAGAGAATAAGGGGTTGAAGGTCTACTTCTGCAGTCGAACGCATTCACAGCTTTCACAGTTTATAAAGGAATTAAAGAAGACTGTTTTTTCTGACCAGATGAAGATTGTACCGTTGGGATCTCGGAAGAATTTATGTATCAATGCAGGTATTATCAGTGTTGCTCTTGAATTCACAAATCTTTGGAAAATCTTTGTCTATGTTAAATTTATCTTTGGGGTTACATTTCAGAGGTTTTCAGGCTTAAACATTCCACTTTCATCAATGAACGGTGCTTGGAACTTCAAAAGAACAAGAAAAATGAAGTATCCAAAATGAAGGTAAGATGGATCCCTATTTATATCCATAATGCATATATGATTCACTTTAACTTGTTGGTTTGTTGAGACCGTAACACACACCTTCAAGTGTTGAAAGAGAAAGATGCATACACTTAGGTTTATGGCTCTATTAATCGGAATCCTTATACTTCATTGCATTTTTGGTACTTATTGGATGTAAACTTATTCCAAAGCTTTTTTTTGCCAATTTATCATCATTTCAGCTGTGGATATCGTTTGTATTAAAATTGGAAGAATTTGACTGAGCAAACAGGACCAAAATCATTGTTAGTTTCTTTTGATTAAATCTAAGGGCATATCTGGTTTTAAAAATGAAAATTCAAATATGACGTGTCAGTATTTAAATACTTATCACATATTTATTGTCATTTTAGCTAGTACGAAATCTATTCTCTTGATGTTCAAGCCTATAGCCACCCTATAATTGCATATAATCATCGTTGCCTCATTCTATTCAGAATGATATGGACATTGTTGTCTTGCTGGGGTATGTGGATTGTCTTTTAACTGATAAAACGTAGTTATTTGCAGAGCTTAGGTGTAGGAGGTAAAACATGCCGGACTAAGGCTTCTTCTGGATGCCCAATGCTTCGGAAGCATAAACTACAGAAAGAATTTAGGAGTGAAATATCTGAACAAGGGGCCTTGGATATTGAGGATCTTGTTCACCTTGGAAGAAGTTTGGGAACTTGTCCATATTATGGTTCCAGAAGCATGGTCCCTACAGCTGATCTTGTGGTTCTTCCATATCAATCTCTCCTATCAAAATCATCTCGTGAATCACTTGGTCTGAATTTGAAGAATAATATTGTTATAATAGATGAGGCTCACAATCTAGCTGATTCCCTTATCAGCATGTATGACTCAACAATCACTTTGCCACAGGTAAACAATTCATCAAATCCATTTTGCTATATTTTGACAGAATACAACCTTATCAACAGTTTTATCTTTTCTACAGCTGGAGCTTGTGCATAGACACATAGAAAGTTACTTTGGAAGGTTTCGTAGTCTATTAGGACCTGGAAACCGAAGATACATTCAAACTCTGATGGTCCTCACACGAGCATTTCTCCAACTTTTACGCAATGAAAAGAACATGGGTTATCTTGATCCTGGCCTGGAGAATGAAAAGATATCTAATTTGGATTCTTCTATTGCCACTAATGAATTTTTGTTCTCTCTCAATATAGATAACATTAACTTGGTCAAGTTACTTCAGTATGTAAAGGAAAGCAACATCATCCACAAGGTAATCCTTATTCTACCTATTTATGCACATTCTTCTTATGTGGTGCTCTATAATTTTTCCTTGCTTTACATTTTTTGAGGTAAAGATGCACTTCGGTCTTTCAGGTCAGTGGTTATGGGGATGAAGTTACTAGCTTGCAAAAAATTTCAGGTCTCAATGACAATGCTGGAAGTAGTGAGGAGGGAAGTGCTCTGTCTGGTTTCCGAGCTTTAGTTGACATGCTACATTCTTTAACAAATAGCGACAGTGATGGAAGGATTATAATCTCAAGGGCTAGATCAACATGCTCTGGCCTACAAGGAGGATACTTAAAATATGTTATGCTTACTGGTGAAAAGATATTCTCAGAGGTATGCCAGATTTTTATTTGGATTTTTTTGTTTTATGTTTTGAAATTTTCATGCTCCGAGAATGAAATTTTGCTATAAACACGTAATAGATTGTAGATCAAGCACATGCAGTTATACTGGCTGGGGGAACTTTGCAACCTATAGAAGAGACAAGAGAGAGACTCTTCCCACGATTACCATCAGATCAGTTTCATTTCTTTTCATGTAGTCATATTGTCCCTCCAGAGAGTATTTTACCAGTGGCAATTTCCCGTGGCCCTTCTGGCCAATCTTTTGATTTCAGCTTCAGCTCCAGAAGCTCACCTGTCATGGTGAGTATATGTAGAATTTTATGCCATATTTTGATGTCAAATTTTCCTGTACTGCAGTTAATTATTTGATAACATCCCTGTGTTTTGAAGTAATTTATTTTCTCTATTACAATCCTACTTCACTGCTTATACCTGTTTCAATTTTTTTGGTCTATAATGGATTAGATTTTTAATGTCATTAGAAAGAAGCGTTAGCTGTTAATTTATGGCATTCTTGTTGACATATGCATGCCCTTTCCCTCTGATAACCATGATATAGATAATTATTCGCTTTGAGTTTACAGATAGGGGAGCTTGGCCTCTTGCTTTGCAACTTGGTGACAGTCGTCCCTGAAGGAATTGTTGTGTTCTTCTCGTCATTTGACTATGAAGGACAAGTCTATGATACATGGAAGACCTCAGGCATCCTCAACAGGATTATGAAGAAGAAGCGCGTATTCAGAGAGCCTAGAAGAAACACCGAAGTGGAATTTGTTCTCAAGGAATACAAGGAAACAATTGATAAATTGTCCAGCAACGACTTGAAGAAAGACCCTGCAGGTCATAATGGCGCGATACTTCTAGCTGTAGTGGGTGGAAAGATATCAGAAGGTATCAACTTTAGCGATGGGATGGGTCGATGTATAGTTATGGTCGGACTACCCTATCCTAGCCCTTCTGATATTGAGTTGATCGAGAGGGTCAAGCACATCGAACTTCTGGGCGACTCCAATTCCACACAAATCCCCAACAGTTCAAGTGATGAACACTACTATGGAGATGTTCATACCGGGTTTCAAATACTGAGAAGTTGCAAACGCAGAGGGAAAGAATATTACGAAAACCTCTGCATGAAAGCTGTAAACCAATCAATCGGTATGTACCAAAAAACCTTGCATCAACTATGAGCAGCATTTCTATGACTCACAAATGATATATTTTTCCGTTCACTTGTTTCTTTCAGGTAGGGCAATCCGGCACATACATGACTATGCAGCAATCTTGCTGGTTGACGGGCGCTATGCATCTGATTCCTCGAAAGGGTCGTCTTTTTCCCACCCAACCAAGAAGCTCCCACAGTGGATAAAAGATCGTCTTGTCTCGTCAACAAAGAACTATGGTGAAGTCCATAGACTGTTGCATCAGTTCTTCAAGTCCAACAAGAACAGAGGTATTCAGTAGAAAAGCTGGTATGTTATATAGGTATAGGCTTATATTTAGATTGAAAATCAGATACATAGAGCACCACATATAAACAAGTGAGCAAACCTTAGAAAAGTCAATTATATATATAGGAAAATGGATCTAAGCCATGTTATTTTTGGCTTAGTCTAAGCCAAGCCAATCATAACATGACACCTTATTAAAATATCATTCATACCCACCCAATGAATTTATGGGAGCGGAGTAACCCGCCCAGATCTAGAAATTTTAATGAGGTGTCCCTACATTAGTGGTGGTTTAATCTAAGCCAATTAATTTTTGGCTTATACCCCTCATGCTCTATATATATATATATATGAAAATTGTATATCAGTTTGAGCTGTGTAAAGCTGAAGTAGCTTAGGAAGATTATGGTGCTGCCAAATGTGATAGTAATGTATTGGTGGTTCTATAGACTAATTGTGTTACAATTATTTCCATTACAATGGTATAGTTTTATCAGTTGTTAGCAGATACTCGTTTTACTCTGATAAAAAGGAAGAAAATCACGTTCTCCCAATTTTTGAGCCCAACAAGGTAACTTCTAACGGGCTTGGGCTCGATTTCAGCCCACATCTCAAGCCCAAAAAAGCTATGATCAAAGACAAGCTCATATGAGTTTTTAGGAAAATGTCACTTAAGAAGCTACAATCTTGGACATTCATTGGCCTAAGAAGCTACCAAGACATCAAATTCATGCCTCATCTCACTGATTAAGCTGCAAAACAGATTTGGTTACTATGGTTTTTAAGATTGGAAAGTCCCATTACCTAGTGTTGAAGCTACTTGTGCAAGGTTTGGTTATTGGTGGAAAGATTTTAATCATGGTGGTTGCAAGAAAGTGACCTCACAGCAGGGATATTAAAAATGCACCTTATATTGATATCAATTGTGGTTTTTGGTTTATTTCTATTGGTACCAACCTCACCACCCACAAGGGTCCTTGCATCTCTTTCTTATAAATGCAAACCCTAATTGCCCTCTTTCTTGCATCTTCAACCTTCACTCCAAACATTATTTTGGGTAAACTTCTCTTTCCCGTCGCTTTCGCGAACAATTACAAGCTAAAATGATAAACAAAATCACGGGTTCAAGTTGATTTCAGTATTACTCGTGCAAAAAACGAAAAAAGCATATCGTTTCGTTGCTATTCTGAACCGGCTTCTTAGAGGCAAGTAGTTAATAAAAGGATATGACAACTACCATTGGCTCATTTAAACAAACAGTCTCCACTTCTTCAACCTAAGAGATCAAAAAAACAAGAAAAAAATGAAAGTGAAGCCAAAAAAAAAAAAAGGTTGTTCCTCTACTGACCTACTTCATTGCCTTTGCCTCTAGGTAACCTCAAGAAGCTTCACTTGTCTCTGTCTTCTGTGCATTGCAATAGTAGCAGCAGCATCTGAAGAAGAAGAAGAAGAAGTAGGAGCCAAAACCATTGCAGCTCTATTAGTTCTTCAAGGTGAGAAACTGACATACAAAAAAAAAATGCACAACACAGCATTAGAGCCACAAAAGCTGCTAACCAAATCCACCAAAAAAACCAAGAAGTTCCTTCGAAAAACCATCCAAAACCTCACTTCCTTGTTCTTGGAAGGGTACCAAAAGCTTCCCAAATCTCCTTCTTTGAACCCTTTCACAAGCTGCAGCACGAGCCGGAAAAACCTGACAGATCAGTACTATGATCAGTTGGAGGCTGATACGGACAAGAACTCCACAATGCTGTCCAAGGAGCCGGCGAAGGAAGAAGAAAGAGAAGACAAGAAGGACAAGCCTCCCAAGAACAAGCAAGAGCTCGGAGAAGGGAAGAAACAGAAGACAAGAGGAAGCTACCATGGAGAAATCAGCAATAGAGAGCCATCTTCAAGAAACATCACTACTGCTGGAGATGGTTATGAATTGGCACAGAAGATGAAGGAACTGGACATGATCGATGAAGGCGATATGGAACATGTATTGGACATCGAAGAGGCGATTCACTACTATTCTCGCCTCAGAAGTCCGGTGTATCTTGACATTGTTGACAACTTTTTCATGGACATGTACTCAGAGTTCAATATCCCACAACAGAAACTGCAACAGCCCTCTGCTCTCAGCAGTCTCAACAATTCGAAAAGGCGAAAAGGCTCGTTTCGGTTGTAGCTCTCTCTTGCTCATACATATCTGTGCTTTGTTTGCTTTGTATAATTTCCATTTCCACGTACCTCTGTTGATCTTCCCCATTCTTGATTGCTATTGCCAAGCCATCAAAGTCTTGAAAAGTATTGTATTTGTTGTCTATTTGATTTACAAAAGTATCCACACGTGTTTGATATAATTTCTTGATTCTTGACTACATTCACTACTTGATCTCAATCAGAGTCCATTGATGGGTCAGGCTCATTAGTCCTCCTAGCAAATTTGTAGACACGGTTTCAGGACAAATGTGCAATGAATCACTCCAATGCTGTGAGCACCTGGAAGTTTACACGCAATAAAGAACAAGGTATCTAATCCCAGAAATTTTAACTTGCCACCACAGTAAAATACTCATTTACCCGCCCAAGTGAATTTGTGGGAGCGGAGTGACCCGCTGAAATCAAACATTTTAAATGGGATGTCATAATCTCATTGGCGGCTTAGCTTACGCCAAATAATTACTGAACTAGGATCCTCAATATATATGCATTAGAGCTTGCACATGTAGTGTCATGATCATCTCTCATGTTGAAGGTTGAATTTTTGTTGCACCATCCAACACGAACACGACTGACATGTTTAGTAATTGTGTTGCATAACTCAACACGAGCATAACACGTTTAATGGTAGCTAAATAGACTGTGTTAACACAACATGACACAGACACATTCTCCACAGTCGATTCAACAACTTTGACCGTCGAACTTTATAGATTCAACACATAAATAGTCAAAGTTTCGACGTAGAACCTCAAGGGACAAAGTAGGGATGGCAATGTCACCCGAATCCGACGGGAACCCGAAGCCTCCGACCCGAACAGTGCGGAT
>JAYMTA010001446.1:0-20003 GCA_036897625.1 Pelargonium cotyledonis
GTGTGAGGTGGGCTGCGAGGACGCGGAGCCTGCCATAGTCCTTGCCGTAGTTGACGAGGGCGACCCTCCCGATCTCTACGAACCTCTTGAAAGGCTACGAAATTGAACAAAAGAGATCAAATCAGAAACTGCAAGTTGAAAGCGCACAAACCTTGGAGAAGGGAGATTTGCAGAGACTCACCATATTGGACAGTGAAAGTGTAAAGCTTAGAGTGGCGGAGCTGTGGAGAGATCAGACGAGAAATTAGGGTTTACGTTTGGAGTTGTTTATATATGGGTTCGTCCTCCGAAGTAGGGTTCTCGGTCGGTTTATGAATTACGATTACTGTTTTGGGCCTTGGACCCATTCTTACTTTTGTAACATAGAGGATTGGGTATACTAATACTTGATGGCCCATTATCAGTTTTGGCATTTAATTCAACAACAAATTTAAAAGTTGATTCGAACGAACCACCACATTTCAAGTCAGTTTCATTTTCCATGCAATCGCCATCTCCACCATAGACCTCCAGCTGCCCTTCCCTCGCGCACACCAAATGAAAATCCACCGCAAATTTACGATATCATTGCTTTGCAAACCTTGGAGTTTGTGTCGGGTCGAACAATTCTTTGGCCGACACCCCTTTCTCTGACCGTCACAACCACGCAGTGACCTGCTGCATGGTCCCAAAATGAACCGATGAGTCGGAAAAGAATCGACCCACAAAACTGTAAACTTCCCCCGCCCCATGCATGTCATGCACCTCCCCACTACCAAACTTGAAAGTTGACTCCTCCTCCTCCACCGCCAGGTCCCTAACCCTCTACAACACATCATCGACGTTCATGCCGGACGATCAGTGGTCCTCCCTACCCAACTCTTCACTACCCGCTGAACCCATCTTATTTTTCCATTGAAAAACCATTTTCCGCCGCCATTTCCCAACGAAAACCTCACAGTCACTCAGAAAACTCTTATCTCAAGCCCGTGTGTAGCCGCAATTGTTATCTGCATACTTAAAAAACTATAAAACGAGAGATCTTACAAAATCTCTAGCTAATTCTCAATACGCCCGTGTTTTTTTGTTTTGTTCTCACTAGGTCTTCTTTGTATCGTTTTACCTAACTCAATCTAATTCGAACTGCTTCCGTGAAACATACTAGACTTCTTACTTCGAGCTACTTCCGGTTTGAGTATGTTACTTCCGAGTCCATGCACATCCGATATATAGAAAGAGTTACCAAACAACGTAAGTTGAAGTAACCAAGTAAATGCTACTGCAGCTATCAGTAAATTCATTTTCCAATTCCCAACTGAATCTGATTCTCACTCCATTTCCGTCCTTTTATTTGTTTCTTCTTCGAATTCCTTTCTCGTTCCAGAATTAATCTTCGATCTCGGCACTATCTGCAAATTCCTAGATCACAGCTCGATTCGCCAAAAAGGTACATTTCATTTTTTTTTCTTCTTCCAAAGATCTCTATAGATATATATATGTATGCTCAGATCTTCGTATGTTCACTTCTCTAATTGTCGATTCAACAAGATAAATGCTATTTTGAATGGGATCTGTTTGATTATTAATCAAACTTCAGGTAGATGGAAATCAAATCATTCACTCATCAGAGGCATGTTTATACTAATTAGGCCTTTTTTCTTAATATACCCAAATGTTAAAGGTTTTGGATTTGGCATCAATTTGTAACTCTAAACTTATATTATGTTCTTACTGTGTGATTTAGTTAATCTAACTTGTTGGTCAATGTTCTATGTTGAAAATTCAGTTCATGTTTCCACCAATTTGATCTCTTTTGGCCTTTCAATACAATATTTTGCTGCCCTTCTGAAATTCCATTTTGGCATTTTGCCTGAATCTGGTGCTTATAATTAGTAAGTTTTATGGTAAAGGATCCTTGTGCTGATATCTTTGTTGTTTCTATCTCTTGATTTGCGATGAAGCGTCAAAATGGAAGGAACTGTGTTTACTCCCTCCTTGGAAGGAATGAAGCATATCAAGTCTGCAGAAGGGGAAATACAGTCCAAACCTTTCTTGGATGTGTGCAAACTAATATTGCCCGTCATAGGTATGCTACACACTGCATTATAGTTTCAGTTTATTGTTCATGATCATTGATCTGGAATCTTTTCCTAGATCTTCCCTTGGTTCGCCATCTTGCACAACTATTCTAATACGTTTTGAGGTTTTGTGGGCAGTGAGTTATTGCATAGATGAACCTTATAATTATGCTGCTCAGTTTTTAGATCTGGTGTGCCTAGAAATCTGGTATCAATGATTATGAAGCTCCTCCTCACATAGAATGCATGCAATTTTGCTGAAACCATTGAACATGATTTGAAAATTAATTAGAATAAAGATTAAAGAAGAGTATGACTGCACTAAGGAAGATGAACAACAGCCTTGCTAAGTTTTATGTTTTATAACCAAGGTTTTCGTCATTTTCACTAACAGAACTCTGTGGTTATAAGAAATTGTTTCTAGAAGCTAAACTTAAAAGAGGTGCATCCTGTATCTGTGTATACTTGAGAAGTAAAACAAATTGCATTTTGTTAACCGTGGAAGTTGAACATAAATAGTATTGCACATTACTGCTTTTTGGTCGCTAAGGTTTTTGTCACTTTTTGACTGGCAGGAAAACTATGGTTGCAAGAGTGTAGAGTACTAATCCAATTCTACAATAGTACACTACATTTGTTAAACCTCGTAATTTGCTTAGCCATTTGAAAACTGGAACCAGCTCCACTTTATTTGACTGCATCTGTGAATTTTGAAAAAGACTTGAGATCTTAGTTAAGCATGCTGCTCTATTTGAAATTTATCATGAAGGATTTCATTACTCAACATCATCTTTTTCACCATCTTTTGCTCTGTAGTGATTTATCAGTGATACAACGGTTCACTAATACTTAGTAGTGAAGCAAGTTACAACAAGTTATTTTTTTTCCTATATGTGCATAAACTTCTGTCTCAACTTTTGCATCTTTGAAAAATATATTTTGTCTGACCATTTGTTGCAGTAATGATACTTTAAGAATCGGTCAACATATTCATAAAGAATCTAGTTGCATTTGAATTCGTGCTGCTTTAGTTGTATGACACATCCATTTTCATAATTCATAGTTTATTTATTATTATACTGTTTTGCTTTGTAGTCATTTGTCCCATGGTGCCCATAAACCTGTAATATTCCATTAAAGTACTTGTTTGGGCGTGTCAATTCAATTGGCTTTGTAACAAACTGATATATTATTTCCTGATGCCAGAAAAGTTTGGAGCTGCTATGTCTCTTGTGAAATCTGATATTGGTGGTAATATTACGGTATGATATCATTACAATATATCTAATTATATAAGCGAAGAACCAACATTGTCAATATTCATACTGTTATCCTGTAATGCTTTGTTTGGTTTAGATTTTTCTACATAAGACTGCATATGCTTATTCTGTATATTTTTCATTTTGCTTGTAGAGACTGGAAACTAAATATTTATCCAATCCATCCGAGTTCGACCTCTTGTACAATATGGTACGGGTAGAGGTTCAAGCTAAAACAGCAAAAGCATCGTCTAGCTGTACCAATGGTCTTCTTTGGCTGACAAGGTATATAATATTAGTAATATGTGCGTCTTCTTTTTATTTGATTTGGATGAATATTATTAACAGACAAGAAACTTTTTCTGTATTGCTCATGGACTTGCTATTGTACCTTTTTTACCAAGTTAATTATGCATGAATTACCAACAATATCCCTAAGATAAGTTAGTTAGAATACCAATAGGGCATAAGGGGAAACAACCGAATCTGACTAGCTAATCATTAATCTCTATAGAAATGAGAAAGTTGACAATTATTTTGGGATGGATAGAATATATTTTAAAAATTAATATTATTTTTATGTCTGTGAGATTGGTACCAAGAAGGTAATAGAGGGCAATACACTTTGCCACCTTAGCAAAAAGTATATGAGATATTTATATAATACTTATAAAAATCATAGATCTCAAAGCTAGTCGAGTATGTAAAAAGAAAAATATATTAAAAAAAATGAAAAGTAGTAAACATGTTTGTGTCTAGCTGAATCTGCATCTGCAACAGGCTTGCCTGTTGCCAGGGACGGATGCACATTGGGAGGTTTGGGGGCTGCTGCCCCCACTGAGATTTTGAAAACTTGCAAAAACCTTTAACTTTTAGAAAAAAAATCATATTTGTCCTTATTAATTTTAAAGTTTGCCCACACTAATATGTTAAAACTTTTAAACTTGCCCCTAGAGTTTATAAAGTTTTATCATTTCTTTCGTAGTTGTGAGTTTTTTTTTTCGGAACAAGTGAGTTTTTTTCTTTTAAAAAAAAACTCATAGTTTCATATATAAACTTGTAATGTAAACACATAGTTTTGTGCTTTACATCTTTTGTTAAAATAGTGTAAAAACATTTGCTCCCATTCAACAAAATTTCTGGATCCGTCCCTGCCTGTTGCATATATGATTTAAATGTGGTTTTGCAATCTGCCTTGAGCTTTGTCCTTCGTAATTTGGCTAGTGATGGATGTTGATCACTAACTCATACCTGAACCAGATATATTTGATGTTCTTTGGGAAGTTTTTGCATGGAATTGCCATATTTGAAGTGTAAGGATGTTGAATTGTCTTGTTTAGATGAAACAGTGACACCTCAGATTCATTTATGCTGATGATATTTTTGGAATTTCATAATTAGTATGTATAATATCATCCTTGATTCTTCAGAGCAATGGATTTCCTGGTTCAACTGTTTTGCAACTTACTTGAGCATCCAGATTGGACAATGACGCAAGCCTGTACAGATTCCTACACCAAGACCTTGAAAAAATTTCATGGCTGGCTAGCTAGTTCAAGTTTCACTGTAAAGTTTCTGATGCCCACTCCATTTTTCTGATTTTTCTTAATCAAAATAGATGTCACTTGATGAATATTCCACTTTGCTTCACATTTGTCTTATTCTACTGAATGTTGCTGCATCACATACTCTAGGTCGGTGCTCTAACAATCATATTTATGGAAATTTAGCAATTTTTATACATGATTTCATTATTCATCCTTTGTGCATTTACTTCTTCAATGAATACGTCCGACATGTATTTGTTGGACTTGAACTATTTCCTTTTGAAAGATGAAAACATTAATGTTAGTGCTGAAATTCATTGGTTCATTAGAAGAAAACCTTCATCTCTTGGTATTTTAATTTATTGTACTAACTGCAATAAATGGCAACACGTTAACATTCAAATAACAGGTTGCTATGAAGCTTGCGCCAGAAAGGAAAAAGTTCATGGATATCATAGGGGGCACAGGTGACGTCAATGTGGACATGGAGAATTTCTGCAAAAATTTTGCTCCATTCCTTGAAGAGAATCATAAATTCCTGGTAAGATGATTTCTACTGTTGTGCAGTGAATGACTTGTTCCATAATCAAACCAAATGCCTACAGTTCTGTGTTGCATATACAACAATTATTTTCTTTTCCAGAAGATTTAACAAGTACATGGCAATATAACATTTTTGTAGTCTAGTAATGAGATACGAACTATGTTAATTAGTAAGCTATATTTTCCTATTTCTTGCATTTTGGTTTTCTCCAAATATCCTGCTATTTCTACCGAGGGAGGTTGCTCCAAAGGATTTACACCTCCAAATAGGAGAGGGGGCACAAAAGATTGCAGTTAGGAAGTATTTTGAATCATTGTAGAAGTATAGAGTAATGTATTCATTCTGGATTTTCCGATGAAGGAAAGTTGCAGTTTACGATTGATGACTATATTGATATATGAAATGGTTACAACTCCAATGACCTTATGAATTTGGGATTTCGCATAGTGAGTTTGTCTGAATCTGACTGCAAATTTACTCTATTGACACAGGCTAGTGTTGGGTTGGATGACTTGAAGGCATCATGAGGACGAGACTTCCTAGTCCTGATGTAGCATGTGCTTCTACTCTTTATTTACCATTTTATCGGCTTTTGAACCATGAGACTGTTGACAAATGTTCAAAATTTTCAACATGTAATCCTGATTACTTTTCTTTCATGTAAGACTGAATACAATGTGAAGGTTCATACATTTTGATATAATAAGTGCAACTGCAAACAGATCTTGCTTATGCTAATTTAACCAATTTTATATTGTCACAACATGCATATTCTCAATAGCTCCTATGTTCTGTATTTTACACCAAAACCAATGAAGACAATTTACAAAGAAAGGCCAGTGTTGTGTCAATGCACTTAATTCAAAGAGTTAAATGTTATATTCCATCTGTTTTTATCACATAAATCCCCTATTTTGCAGCCCATTGACATGATATTTGATACAAAAATAGAACTGAAAAAATGGATGGAGAAGCGATAAAAGCGTGGATTCACAAGAAGAGCGATTTAGAAGTAGAAAAATAGGATGTTATGTTAGGTAATGGTTATGATAGAGAGTTGGTTTGGCGCTCAAATTGGAAACAAAACAGGGTGTGTTGCTCCATTTTTTTGATTTTGAGATTTCTAGTTGATAATCTCCCTCTTGCATTCTTGATTGTCTTCTCCATTCTCGCCCCGGATCGGATCTGCAATCAAGAATTCTAGAGTTTTGTAAGTATTTTTAATATCATAAGCTTCAATGCAATGCAATTCAATCATATATAGATTCTTATTTCATATATATATATATATATATGTATTCATCAACATGATCATGATCATGATCATGATCAACAGGCATGGTGGAAAAAAGTCTTTGATTAAGAGGATGGGTTTTCAGCATGCATAAAGTTGGGATTATCACTAGATTCTCTCATTATTGCTTTCTAATCTGAAGCTTTGAAGTGCCTGTCTCTTGAACAACTCTCCTAGCAAAGAGGAACAACCCCACCAACCATTACAAAATGGGCACCAAGGTGAAGGGTCTCTTAAAAGGATTCAAATATATCACTAACATATTTGGTATGCTACCAACTCTTTCGATATCGAAACTAAACACATTCTCGTACGTTTTCTGCATCTGTAACCGAACAACTTTGGTGCAGAGGAGGAAAAGGAGGAAGACATGCAAATTGGCTTCCCGACGGATGTGAAACATGTTGCGCATATTGGAATGGACGAGGCCAATACAACTAAGCCAAGCTGGGTATACGCACACACAAGCATTGTTTTTTTCTTTTCGGGTCATTTTTGGCTATGCATAAATCATAACTAATACATGATCGATTGGTGTCAAATTCTGCAGATGGAGGGATACAAAGCTGCTCCAGAATTGGCACCTAAAAATGCTCCTCCAAAGCCTAATTCACAAGGTTCAAAAACATTACAAATCTTATGTGCTAAAAGCCTAAAACTAATTACGTTTAGACCATCTAACTAATTACATATTTTCTATGTGTGATGTAGCTATAGTTGCAAGAAGTGCTGAGAGCCAGGATGTAGAGAAGCAGAAGCCACCAAAAGATTCCACAAAGCAAGGGAGGCGCCACCGCTCAGGCGACAAAAACAAGGACAAGGACTCGTCAAGCCACCGCATAAGGAGGAGCAAGGACTCCAATAGCATGGGAAGTGAAACACACGAGTCGTCATCTGGATCGGGAGTCTCAAAAACGTCAACAAGGAAGAAGTCCAAGGGAGGATCATCCAAAATATCAAGAACAAAAGGCCACAACGATTCCAGTTCTTTAACTGATTCTTCATTTCCATCGTTCTCGGATAGCATAACTGCCTAATTAAGTTACTAGCTACTGCATCATCCAAGTCCATGATTAAACAAACAGCAGAGCAGAGCAGAGCAGTGATGAGATATATATTTCTAGGATCCATTCTACGGTCAATTGGTGAACTAGAGGAGTATGGTTTATCACAATCCTCTACCAGAGAGAGCGACTTCAATTGAGTTTTGTTTTTTGTTTTGTTTTTCCCTTTCTTTTTGGTTTCACTACCTATATATTATTTCTTCAATGCTAGCTCCATCTTTTGAACGTACATGTAAATTTGTCGACTCCTAATGATGGATGCATGGATGGCATAGATTCATCCTCTCCACAACTCATTTGGGAAAATATTTATACACGAAATACCTGATTTTTCATTTTTCTACTATCTTTCTATACCAGCAATATCCAACATTTGTTTTTTGTTATGGTACTATCTGATATATATGCAAATAATTATCTAAGAAACGACTAGTGCGAGTGATACACAAAACACACTTCATATATACGATCATTACACTATCATGCATAATTTGATTATCTTAATTTCTACATATGCAAGATTTATCCCGAAAAGAAAAACAAAAACAAGAAGGAAAGGTTAACAATTATATTTTCATTCAAACCTTGTATTATTCAACAAAGTTTGTTTTTAAGTCACTGTATGTCTACCAGAGAAAACTTAAAGCCAAAAGGTCTGTATCTTTAATTTTCATAGAGTTAAAAGGGTTGAACAAGCATAATGCATGCTGCAGGCCATTCAAAGGACAAGCACCACTTTCTAATCATTGCATTGATCTTTATATATAACAAACAAATTAAAGAATGAATTAGCACACAATACCTCTGGCCATTCAAAGGACAATCACCACTTCTGAATCATTGTCCATCCCATAATCGGCCATAGAGAGATTATCATTCATTGGCATTCAGCAAAATAAGATTTCCTTCACTGGAGCTCGCATTTCCTCTTGAATCATAGCCTTCAGACTCCAAATTCTAGTGGAGTCGGGTAAAGGTGGGCCAGCAGCTCTAGTTACTTTCTTCCTGATCACTGTTGAGGAGCAGGGTGAAAATACCATCACTAGAGTGGCCTGCTTCTGGATATTGTAGTTAGCCAGTTCCTGTTCATGTGGATCAAAATTGACTTATTGTTAGCACACACGTAATATTGTAATTTATGTCTCATATTATTATCAAAACCGGTTAATGGAATTGGTCTGTGTATATAAAGTGAATAAATTGTGATAGATAAGATTTATTCACTCGGGACCCAACTTTTAGCCTAATGTGTAGTTTGCAAGTTTCCTATCACGAGACTGACTAAAGGGAGAAAACCGTGTTAAGGCTAGTGGGCTTATAGCCCGCTAATCTTAAAGAGATAGAGTTTATTTCTACAAGTTAACCCATTTAAGTTAGAGGCCCAATATAATATTTAATTATTTGGCCCAAACTTGTGCTAGCTATATGTATATTTTATTATATATATTTAGGACATGGCCTTCACTTAGAAAAAGAAGAAGAACTGTTGCTGTGCTCTCTCATCTCTCTCTCTCCCTTTTCTGCAAAAAAAAACAAATTGGGAATATAAGTTGAATAGAGCAACAATCAAAGGTAGGAGCTGCTGAAAATTTCTACCTTCAAGAGGTAAGTATTTCTTTTATACTTTGTAATCCTAACCTCTAAAATATTTCTATCAGTTCCTGGTCATCCTCAAGCAGTTTTCCTGCATATATACAAGACTCGCATATTTTGGAACATTTATCTGGTTCTGATTTGGCTTCAGCTTGTTTAAAATCTTGCCCTTAACGTTTGCAATGGTATCACATAGTTGAACATCAAGAGTAATGGTCTCCCCACTCCAAAACTTAACAAATATCTGAATCCATGAGGGTAACATCTCTAACATAGATTCTTCTTTAATATCATAACAAGCCAAGATCTTATGATCCTCAAGCTGCACTCCAGTGTAACTCAGAGAACGACCAGTAACAGGTAAACATGTCATGCTGCTAAATAGTACTTCTCCACTTGATGCTTTCACAAAAACTGATAGGACGTCCTTTGAGTTAAAAACCATGTGAAAGGTAGAATGGTTTTCGGTACTTACAGTTACAGAGGCCACTGTCATGTCATCATCAAGTACCACTCCATTACGGACAAGAGTATATTGATCCGAACGAATTCCCTCCTTCAACTGAATCATTGATTTAATATTTTGGATGGTATCATAAGTCCTTGCTTCAACCTCTATTGTTTTCTGATTTGATGGTGTCTTGACAAATATTTTCTGTCTAACTGATGTTTGTTGAACAAGATTGAGAGAGGTATGTATCCTTCTGAACACCATAATCAACCAGGCTTTTTCCATTCTTGAGCTGGGTACCATCGAAAAAGAGCTCCTGAAGATATTAGGAGACGACTTCCTTCTCATGCATCAATGCTTTTAAATTTTGGATTGTCTCAGTTTTCTTAACCAATCGATAACGCCACTGTTTTGGTAATGTTCAAGTATATATTTATCTGTGGCACAGAATAATACACTTTCCTTAGAGCGGGCAGAAGTTGACATTACAAGTCACAACAATAATTGTATAGAACCACTGTTGTTAATTAGATTCCTCATCAAGATAAAACAATATGTAACTCCGATGCAGCTACCTAATAAATCTGAAAATGAAAACTTTGTCATAAAGCATGCATTACAAGGAACGTCATTGATACTTCGTACATACAACAAATACATAACATGTCTTCAATATAAGTGCCTGAAAACAGAAGATGAAGACAAACAAGGAAGTTTGGACAAAAGCTATCATGCCTCTGGTTGCAACGCGTTTGTATAGTAAATACCACATAGAGTACGTATCACCACGTTTTCAATCAATACTGCATCAATCTATTGAGGCAAAAAAACCACACATACACACACCAATACACTACTACTATTACAAGGTGCACTATGAAGTAACTCTTTAATAGTTCTAATACACAAATCACATGTCATGCAATGCACTTCTAGAAGCCTAGCGTGCACCACAAGGTAGAGGATACAGCTAAACACAGCCAAATCAGAGAAAGTATGGCCAAATTGCATTAAACCTCATCATGGATGGAATTCACCTCACTACTCTTATGTGAAACAAAACAAAACAAAAAAATCTAACATCGATCTAATCCAATGACAGAAAACCCCTAAATTTGGAACAAACACATAAATTGAGCTTCAGAAACTAATTTACCAACGGCCAAAAATGAAGCTAAAATACTCCACCAACTAGAATGAATCAAAACAATAGCAAGAACCATTGAAAACTAAATTCAATTGTGAAAATGAGAGAGACAAGTGAAACCTTTTCTTCTTCTACTCCACCAGGAGAAGCAGAGGAAATGGAGTTGGATCTGCGATCATCGACGAGGTCTGCTAGCGGCAGTGCTGCCATGGAGATCAAAAACCCTAACTCTGATTTTGAAGATAAAAAAAAAAAAAAAAAGAGAGCTCAGATGTGCGGTTTTTCGTCCGGAGGTCGGACGGTCGTGACAGACCCAACTGTCACCGGTTGAACAGATCAATCATCATAGCTCATGAGATGCACCAGCCGGGAATCGAACCCGGGTCTGTACCGTGGCAGGGGACTATTCTACCACTAGACCACTGGTGCTTTTGTTCTTCTGACCATTTGTGTTTAATGTAGTAATATGTTTATTGCTGTTTTTTTTTTTTTTTCTAAAAATTTTTGAAATGAAATGTTATGTTTTTTCTTGAATGTTTAGAAGAGAAATAAACTGCCGCATAGTTCGTTAAAATCTCAACTATAATACAATAAAACTAGCCCGTGTCCTCAAGAAATATTGACGCACAACACCAAAACAAAATTCGCCGACTCATATAAAAAAAAGTTTTAACAAGAGAAGACGTAACAAAACTTCCAACAATAGAAGTCCTACCATAATATAAACAAATTAAAAAATAACCAAAATATGAAGAAAAATAAAATTTATCTACTCGTAATAAACATACTCCCACAAACTAGTATGTAGTGGAGACAGATATGATAACAAGACGTTTGTATAAAAATCATACAAGATGAAGCAGTAGTCAGTGGAAGAAGTGAATTAATAAGATCAAATTTGAAGAACATGTGTTTATTTACATAACTAAGTCATCTGTGCTTTAATACTGGTACCTGTCCTTGGGTACCTTGAGCCTATTTGGTCCTTGCATTATAAGCAAAGTGGTGTGTTTCGATCAGTTTCTGAGGGAAACGACAGGAAGTAAATACTAAAAGAAATAATATTACTTATAATACAAATGCTCCCATTTTTTCAAATGAAGTTCAAAAATGCAACAAGAGTACATATGCATATATACTCAGATTGCATGCACTGAGTAAACTAATTGACAAACAGCCTATCACAAAGCCAGCATCATATAATACACATCACATCCTTCTTCATACAAACAAGAAGTTGAGAACCAGACATGACCATACAAGGAAGTTGCTAATGTCTTCTCAGGGTAATGAATGGGGTGGAACTCAAGTGTTGTGCCACCTGAGGTGATAAGCCATCACTGCCTGTTTTGTGCATGAAACCAGGCATTGGAGTGAGTGGCATTTTGTTCTCCAATGGGCTTAATGGAGCCTGACTTTGTATTGCCATCCCCAACCGCCCCTTGGCTGGTCGCAAGCATGCTAGGTAGCCCCTTAGCTGGTTGTTGCATATAGGAAGTTTAGTAGCTTGTACCGTCCCTTCATTCTCCTTTGCAACTGGAGCTCCACTAGGGTCCTGTAAGTACACACAGATGATGTTTACGTCACATACAATCACAAAATGACTATAAACCCAAAAAGAAGATATGTAGAATAAAGAATGACATACCCCAAATATGAGAAATGTAAAGGCCTGATTGTCTGCACCAAGGTAGATCTCAATCAGCTTCCTCAAATCAGCCAGGGTTGTTTCCTTTACAACCTTGAGGGTGGTAATGAACTTGCCAGGATTTTCCTTTGACGCCTCCCATTTGACGTAGATTTCTATCTGATCATCAGAGGTGTTGTCAGCTGAAGGGTTGTAGTTCTCATCAAATGACTTCACTGGAAGTGCTCCACTTGTTTCTTTCAAAGGGACAACTTTCTGAACCTCCAAGATATTCTCGAAAGATTTTGCAGGAGAGTCTCCTCCAGTTGTCAACGCTGGATCAATATTTTCAGACCTTCTTTTAGCAGGTATAGAAGTTCCAACGTGTTGCGAGAGCTCCCGGTGGTTCCCACAGAGGGTAAATATGTTTTGGATCCTCACGCGTCGGGAAGATGCAGATTCTTTTCCATTTTCTGGTTCATTTCTTAACCCTGCTAATAGGGCCTCTCGTTCGCTTATATTCCCTGCACTGAAGTTGATCCCAGGACTAGACCCGCCAACCATTTTGCTTGAACACACTCTCTTTTCCTCTATGATTTCCTTCTCCACTTCATCTTCCATATTCTCTTTATGTTCATCCTCTTCTTCTTCCTCAAAAACAGTGCTCAGACATACTCTGTCACCATATTTTGTTGCAAAATTATCATGATCATCAGACAGCTCATTTATAGTACTCAGATGAGGATGATTCAAAAAGCCTTGAACACCACCACCACTGTCGGATTGTTGGACAAATCCAGCTACATGTTTCACATCACGACTAAATGTTTCTTGGTCACCCATGTCCAAGTCCATTGATTTTACCATCCCTGGGTCCTCATCAGCATAAATCCCCATCAGCCTTTTAGCAAAACTGCTTCCCTCCATATCCTTTGAGCCGATTTGATCACCATTTCCTCCTTTCGAACGGCATAGCTCAGATTCGATTTCCTCCAATCGCCTTCGAAGCATTTCAACTTCCTGCTGCTGCTGCAGTATCTTTTCTTCCATTCTCCTTCTCTCCAACTCAACAAACTCATTGGCCATACGTTGGCACTCCTCCAACTTCTCCTCCAGCTCACGTTTCAGAATCTGGGTCTGCTCATTGACCTTCAAATTAATCTCCTCTTCACTAGCTCCAGATCCCTTGACTTCCACAGTCTTAAGTTTAGCTCTTAGAGCCGCAACTTCTTCTTCTTTCTTTGAGAGTTCTTTGCGAGCTTCGTTGCATTCTTTCTCTCTGAGCTTGTTCTCAGTTTGTAGCTTGTAGATAAACTGGTCCATGGCTGCAATCCTTGATCCTAAAAGCACCGAAGAATCATCATTCCCAGCTTTATCCTTAATTGGCGTGTGAGGGCCACGAACAATACACTTTGCTTTTGCTCCATACTCAAGAGTAGATATTGTCTTGTGAATCTCCTTAGGATCAGGACTTGCACACAGAATCATCAAAATTTTGGATTTATCGTCCTCAAAAGAATCCTGAACAAAAGACAGTCATATAAAATCAGACCTACGGTGAAACCACATGAACAACCATGACCAAGTAGCATGAGTAGAACTCACCTGTAGAAGCATGGTCAGCTTGCTATCTCTAAAGGGGACATGAGAGTCACCATTTGCAATAGATTCAACCACTCTTTTTAGAGCAATATTTCCTTGGTTGATCTTGGCTGTCTGTAATTCAAGCAAAACCAATATCAGTCATCTCTAATGGTAAAATGATGGCTGATGACAAAGTTAGCAAATTTGGCTCGAAAGATTTTACCTGCATTTTTGCCTCAAATCCAATTTGGCCGGCTTGCTCAATATTTTCAGAACCTGCCATGTCAACGAGCATCAGCCGTCCTCCCACTGTAGGGACATCAAGTATTATCTGCAAAAAGACCAGAATTGTTATGTTATTGCCACAAAACTTAATCTATGTTAGCGTCTGCTACAAAATCAAAAGAATTATACCATGCAGTGACTTCGGGAACTTCTCTCATTACACAATGTGCTCTTGACTATCCTTCTCTTCTCCACTTTCTGAATCTCCTTTGATATCTTTACAGCTTCAGTTCCAGAAATGAAAGTTGCATTCTTTGCTTTCTTTCCCATCACTTCTAGTCTCACCTACAAATGCAAACAATCAATTTTGCATACACTAAAAGAACAGAAAAATGCAGACTGATATACCACCAACAAGATAGAACACCTATAAGTTCATAGGTTCCTCAACAAAGGTCGTTAATTGCTACCCTTGAAGGCTGTAATTACTAAATATCTTGAAGCTTCCGAAGGGATTAAAATGGCTCCCAACGCCAACACATGACTACTATCATTAGAAAGCAACAGAACTTCAGTCACTTCAACACGATATTGTTGATTATATTAACGCTAGTACTCATAATGATAATCCCTCTCCTAACTAGAGATCCTCTTTAATAATAACCAGTTAAATTAATCTACAACATATAACTATATAAGACCACCATGATTGCAGAGGCTAGCCTAACTATATACACATTCCTAGTTCATATCATCAAGACCAATAAAGCTCATAGTGAAACAGCACAATGTCTGGAGCTTCTTGTCAGCTACATAAAATCAATCATACATTTCTAGGTGTTCCAGATAATCAACTAAAAAATTGCACTAAATATTTTTTTTATATAAAAAGAGGACATTGGGATCCAAATTCCAAACAACATATTTGAAAAAATTAAACTAATTTTCATAGATAAATGTAAAGGGACAATTGACATCTAAATCACAATAAAGTTGAAGAACAACAAATCCAAGAATTAGAAAGTTGGAGAGAAACAATAAGTCACCTTTGATGCACTGCCACTCTTAGGCCAGCCAAGGCCAAACCCTCCACCATTGCTAGATAAAAGATCATAAATTTCCTCGTTGTAGATCTCCAGAACCGTAACCTGAACAAACATGGTAGGACTGAGACGCTCACCGTCCACCTCGTTCTCGAACTCCCCTTCTCCCAAAATGTCTTTTAGAGACCTGTATACAATCCCAGGTTGCTTCGAACACCCAAACATCGTGTGACTCTTGCCGGACCCTGTCGGACCGTACATCATTATAGTACACTTGTCCCCAAGCTTCACGCCGTTGATTCTTGACTGAATGAACTTCTTGTAGAAGGTATCAAGATCCTCTTCCTCCGACAAAGAAATGCCGTCGAGGCTGAAATCTCTGTACCCAATATCGGCCCGAACCCGGCAGGTCTGCCGATCCGGGTTGATCTGCAAGACGGAGATGGGTTTGTCTTTCCGGTCGGGGTAGTCGCGAATCCGACCGACGACCTCAACTGGGTGGTCGCCGGGAGGGGTTTCTCGGACTGCTGAGATCGGATGGGGAGATGGGTGAGGGGTTCTTGAGATGTTGAATTGAAGACGGTGCTTGGACTGTGGAGTCCTCAGGTGGGTCTGGATCGACCGGGAAGGAGTCGGAGCCATTTCTGGGTGTGTGTGTTTTTTTGTGTGCAGAGAAACTGAGTTGAGAAAATAAAAATTGGGACTCTACGTAGAATCTATGGGCGATTTAGAACGAAAGATTGAAAATTGATTGCAGAAATGGTGGGTGATTTACTTAAATTTCTGGGTATTTCCCAAAGAACTGTGGAGAGAGGAAAGCAGATTCAGAGAGAGATGTGAAGTTAGAAGGAAAAGGAAAATAGATGAATTTGAAGTTTGAAGGAAAAGTAGCCGTTACGATTCTAACGTCTCTTTTCTCGATGGAACACTTAACCCTCAGCGGTGAATCGACTTGTCGTCTTGTATCTCGTGAATTGGCCTTGAGAAGAGAAACGTATTTGAACTGTCTGGGCCTAAATGGGCCAGTCTTTAGGCCCATTATGGAATTTAATGCATAAAATATATTTAGAAGCCATCGCGTTCTTCTCACTTTGGAATTTAAAACTCTCCCATAGAATTAGGCACAAATAAACATCATTTGTCATTTGTAATGGAGGGACAAAGGCGTTGGGATCATGATTCCTTTTTTCCTGATTTATGCATGGATCAAAATTCGAAGTATTAAAACCTTTTTATTCAAATCAATATTTGTTGGCCTTCAAATCTAAGATCATTTAGGTGTAAAGATAGAGTTGAATAATGAGACATGTCTTAAGTAAGCTTTCTACTGGATTCAAAACTCAAGTATGAGATTAAGTCCATGTTTTATGATAAGCTCATGGTTGGGTCTTGAATTGGATGCGAGCTTAAGTCTTAGGTCAAGGTTGGGTAGGGTATTGTTGAAGTATGTGAAATAAGTCCCACAGCGAATAAATATAAAGTGAAAAAGGTTACATATAATGGTGCATGTGAAACCATGCTAATTTTAGTAGTAGAAGCCCAAGCTATTGTGTTTAGCATTTTATTGAAAATTAACATGGCATCAAAGCTAAGCCGCCTCTCTCTCAAAAAACCCTAGTGCCGCCTCTCTCTTTTTGCTAGGGTTTGAGTACAGTTGCAACCGTCTCTAACTGCTTTGCCGTCGGAGATTTGTCTTCGGTATCGCCAAGAGACGCTGGAGTCCAAGCAACGCGCCGTCTTCCGTTCCAATCTGGGTCTTACCGGTAGTATCCTTAGTTTTTTAGTTTGTTGTCTGTTTTCCCTTGTTGGAAGTTTGTTTTTGCGTGTTTTTTTGATAGTTTAGATATGTCTTCCCTTATTGGAAGTGGTTGCTATGGTGATTCACAATCCGATACGGATAGTGAAGTCTGGGATAGCCTTGTCGGGTCTCGAGTTAGGACCCGAGATTTGCTATCTTGAAAGGTTTTGGTTGTTCTTAAGACTCATGATATTGTCTCTAAAGGGTTAGAAATCAGCAATGTATGGGCTAGAGTTTGCTTTGGTTTGTACGTCTATGTCTGGTTTAGTTTGAGTATGTTAGGGTATTAATGTATTAAATTTTTTGAGTATTAATGAAATATCATTTTTCCCCTAAAAAAAACATGGTATTAGAGCTGATTTTGATCCATATTTTGCTCAAAGGTGGCCCGTTTATGTTGCCTCCCCTAGTAGTCTCCGGCCCGCTTGTAAGTGGATATGCTTACAGCTTCCCACATGTGGAAGAGAAATGCCTACACGAGAGGGGGAGTGTCGATTGTAAACCCCCGATTGTGCACCTTTCAATCTCACCGATAAAAGAAAAAATGTCTCACATCGGATAAATATAAAATTGAAAAATCCTACTAATAAGGTTGACCTTTTAATATGAGAATCTCAAGCCATTAATTGTTTGTAGACCAATCTTGAAATTGCACAGGTACCGGCCAAATTTGAAGTTATGATGTCTTGTCTCATGGCAGGGGTAGCTCTCTTTTTTAACCCATAAATCTCATCACTTACCGTCGAGTAGGAGACTCGATACCGAGATCTCAAAGGAAATTTAAATCGGTTCAACCGCTTGCCCAACTCAAACCATCTACGACTTCAATGAATACGATGCATGTGTACATGATCTTACCCATGTTATTAGTTGATGCTATGTCTCACATTATCATCCACACAGTCTCTCTCTGACATATTTAAAACATGTTTTTATATTTTAATTCTATCTGGCCACGGAACCAGTACTGGTTCTGTGAACCGCTGTGCCCAAACCGGCAACATTTTGGTTATATGGCTTATCAATATCATATGTGAAAATAAATGCAATTATATGTCCATATTATACTCCTTTTGTCTGGTTTCAATTTTTTTGTAAAAATTAAGATAATTTAGTGTGTTTTTAATATTACCCTCACTTTTCCACCCATACCTCATGTGCAGATTTGCCAATATGCATAAGTGATCAGGTTAATATGAGAAAAATAACAATATAATAACTTAAAAATTGAAACAGGACACTCATTTTGTGACAAAAAAATTAGATAAACAGGACACTCATTGTGGGACGGAGGGAGTATGTATTTTTTTTTTTGATAAGCGAGGGACAGCATGCCCGCTTTGTAGGCCAGTGTTTCTCACCTCCCGTGGGAGGCGTCACCCTGTTAGTTGTTAGTTCTCCTAAACCCATAAATCCCTTCCCATACCGTCGACAAAAAGACTCGAACTTGAGATCTCAAAGGAAATCCAAAACGTATCAACCGCTTGACCCATATGCCTTGGTCAGGGAGTATGTATTAGCACATGCATGCATGCACAATTTCATTTCCTTTTCATAGCCATTATAATGTTAGTCCTTAATTAGTTAGCAAAACTGCAAATTAGGCATATCTCTGATTATATCAAATGATTATAACATTGTATTTGGCTGAATTATGTCAACTTCAAGGTTTCTAATCTTTGCCATCTTTTATACAAATTATAGCTTAATTAAGAGTTTGTAGTTATCGTTTGTACAAATTGTTATGTTAGATAGGTGGAATTGGATAAGAATTTGGGATGTATGTAATTCAAATATTTGGATTTTCAACTCATATAATTGATCAGTCACTTTATATACACGGTCAACCAATTCAAATACATCGTCGACCAATTGATATTATGGGTTTGTCTAACCATAATGACTAGCAACAATTACTTTGTGGTGATATATACACATTAATGACATACGTATTTGGTAACAATTATAGAATAAGGAAACAACAATTTAACATTATCATACGCAACAACTATTAAGAGGAACCGCTACAACAAGCCTACAAAATATTATTGATCAAATATTCTATCCATTGATGATGATGATGATGGTGGTCAATCTGCAGTCAACTTTAATGCAAAAATAAAATAATTTATTTATCGGGATGAAGACCAAATTAAGCATGTTTGGGTTAAAAAGTACCGATAATTATTCTAAGAATGTATTAAAAATTAAAAAGTCATAGAAGTAATAATTATATAATTAAATTTGAATATTTTTTTTCTTTACCAAGTAGCTGGGGCTTTTTGTTTCCTAGGCGCGTTGCTCATTCGCATTGGGTATGCGAAGGGCTCTTGTGAGTCTTTCATGGGAGCCTGAAACATTAATCTGAACCCCATTATTTTACTTAGTGTTTTGATTCCCTCCGGGCTTTTGGTCGAGCTTTGAATGTGCTAGGGTGGACAACAAATAGATGAGGAGGAGGCCGTACCCAAGTTGCAGATCCTCCTAGCTATACTTGGAACAAGGGAGATAGACTGACTTTATCTTACGCTCCAGCGTGGTTCTCAAATATGCTCAAAACATTGCTTGGTATAGTGGAAAACGTCGCGACGTCACCTCACCATCGCAACGTTCATGGACGATTTAAAGCATGAACAATAAGGTCGAAGGAGGACTGTCATCTTTCGCCGACCGGGGTTGAAGGAGGATTGTCGCTGTTGGGATTTATCCCGCTCTGATACCACTTGTTGGGAATCGTCCCGCTCTGATACCACTTGTTGGGATTTATCCC
>JAYMTA010001447.1:0-20001 GCA_036897625.1 Pelargonium cotyledonis
CTGCACAACTCGAGGGGAGTCAGATCTGGAGCACGTTGATGGGGATGAAGATGAAGGCTATGGACGACGGCGTGGTTCCTCTCTCAGCTCCGGCGGCGGCGGCGATGGACGACGGTGTGGACAACACGGGTTAAAGAACCAGATCTGGAGCGATGGTAGGCCAATCTGCCCAGACCATCATCGCCGGACTCATCATTTCCTTTACCACTCTTGATGATTTTCACCGCTACCTCTTCTCCACCGATCTTAACTCTCATTGGATTGAAGGTATTTTTGGTAAATGAATGTTGGGTTCTGGTTAGGGTTTTTAGGAAATGAGATTTTGGGTTTTGGGTCTGTGAAAAAAATGACATATTTGATTCTCTGTGTTTGAGCCTTGGCACTTGATTTGGATTGAATCATCTCATGATTATTGGTTTTAATTGCTTAAATTATGTGTTAATGTGTTAGTCAACAATGCAGTTATGGTGAGTTTACATTCCTAGTGTTTCTTGAGCTAGTGTTCTTTGTTGATGATGAGACCATTGTTGATGATGGTGGGTTTACATGACAGCTCTGTTGTCCCATAAAAATAAAATCGTTTGTGTTGTTTTTCGATTAGCCCTTGATTCGCCAACAATATTCTACGCACCATCGTTGATCATCAAAAATACATCTTCCTTGCACCAAAAAATTGTTGGAATTGTTGTTGTTTATGAACGTTCTATTTTGAAATTTTTTATAGACAAATTAATAAGAGAAAGAGAACACTCATTTTGTGACATATATTAAAATTATATATAAAAAACATGAAACTCAATTTGAAACCGAATAAGCATTTTGTTTGATTTACATGTATATTTGCTAATTGATGTATTCATTTGTCAAATCATTACCAATAATCCATTCATTTTATCTCAAATCCCTCTTTGAGACCTTCCCTTCCACTCCCACTCACCCAAAACTCCAAAATGCAAAATATTCCTATGAAACAATGAGAGAGAGAGAGAGAGAGAGAGAGAGAGAAGTTGCATAGCTATACATGATCATAAACATAGAATTGGACATGGATTCCAAGTACCATTGACCACAAAAATTAATAATAGTAATAATAAGGCAGTAACATCAATTAAACAAAGGTTAATAAAACTTAAAGATAAATTTATATTATGTTCCCAACTAAATAACTACATAAGTAATAGGTGTTTAGCTACTGAAAGTTCCATCCTTCAACAGAAATGAGGATGTGCAGAGGGTGAGGTCAGAATGGCTTTGGGTTCTGAATATGGAGGAGGAAACGCGGTGTGCCTGGTAGTCATATTGATGACCCTCTCCTTCTCCTTTCGGGTTCAAAACTCTTTCTACTCGAAACACATCAAAACAATAACAAAAACTTAATTTGCCTTTTGGATGTTCGCATCCAAAGTTAGCGAACATGACCAATCCATCCTCAATGCGAGTGGCTTGAGTCAGCGAGTGATACTGCACGAATTTCCCCCACCTAGGATTCGTACTTATACCCGTCACAGGCCTAATCGAAATCTTAACAATTTCAGACCTAGGATCAGATAATGCATCCAAATCATTGAAAGAGCAAACATAGAAACCCTCCCGTCTTATGTTATATGTTCGTTTCAAAAACTCTACTAACAATTTAGAGGACTCGTTGAGTGCAAGCTGCGAAAATATAAGGCCCTCGCGCAGGGTTTCAAAGGAAGTGTCGGAACCAAAAGGAAGGAAATTTAAGGTCACATTGGAAGGACTCAATGAGAGGAGGATTTTCTTCCATCCTCTCTGGGGTCGGGTGGTGTCAAAGGTGTAAACACCCCCGAATGCGATTGATATGACCAAATTGGTGCCAACAACAGCGTGTCTCTTCACCAGGAAAGGACCACCCGGAAATTCTATGTGAGAATCTACTTGGTCGCCAAGAAAGACACGAGCACGAGGACGAGTACCAACGAAAGGAGGGTCGGGGAGTATTGTCCACGAATTCGATTTAGGATCAAAACACTCAAACTTAATGCCGGAGTAACCAGATCGAGTAAAAGAATGGGGCATGACATAAATTTTACCGTTGATGGTGCAGGCTATGGGGCGTTGCTTCGCGGAATTCAGCTGAGAGGACATCTTCACAATCTCAGGAGGAGAATTTGAATTTGAAGTATCTATGACATATACGTCTCTGGGAAGAGGGTCCTTAGTAAAATTGCCTCCAATTAAGTAAATTTTGGAACCAAGAGCAGCCATGGCCACAGACCTTGGGAGGCCGCCTTCGAGGCCTACGAAATATAACCTCATATAAGGAGTAGGTAACAATGGCGGAAGAAATCGAGACTTCGAATTTAGGTTTTCCAATAATCGGAGATGGCGGTTGGGCCTGCTGCCGAGGTTGAAGATAGCTCCGATCTTTCTCTTCTTAGTCTTGCCGCCGCTGTTGCATCTGCGGAGGACGAACTGGCTGCTGGACGGAGACAAGGCCGGCGACGGTGTAGCCTCGCTGCGGCAGAGGTATTCGGGAGACGATGATTCGGGATCATAGAATTGACGATTGAGATCAAGCTTGAAGATTTTCTGGATAGAAGAATTTTGACACGATAAAAAGTGGAACAGGATTTGCTCCTTCTTCTCCGGAAAATCAACTACCATAGGCGAATTTGCCATCTTCTTCGTCTGCTCCGGCGAATCGATGTTAGCGAATTTGGGAGATTGTATTACACACACACACATATATATATATAACCTGGATGCTGTTGCTCCTTCTAGGGCTTTATTAGAGTGACGATTTGGGCCTGAAGTTGTAGACACTTGACCAATTTTTAAATCAGGTTGAATTTATCTTGTGAATTTTAAGCCGGACAAATTTACAGAATTTTATGCTTATAAACTTAAATCCGACTTGAAATCCAATTTGCTACCTCTTGATTTTATATTTCAGTCATATGAGTGGTCAATTTTACCCTCCACTCTTTCAATTATCCTAAAGACGACCCTTTAGGAAAGTCCTCCAAAAATTACCAGCGAGTTTAGTTACAAAGCTATGCTAACTTCATCTCGTATTAGAAAAGGTGAATAAGTTGAGTCCAGACTTATTATTACATCAACGGTCTCTTCACTCTAGCAAGTATGAATTTAAATTTCAGTATAATTCAACTTAGGTCGAATTTGAATTCCATTATAATTTGAATATGATGACAATCTAAAGAATCAATTAATTAATG
Organism: Pelargonium cotyledonis; assembly: GCA_036897625.1. Lineage (NCBI taxonomy): Eukaryota > Viridiplantae > Streptophyta > Magnoliopsida > Geraniales > Geraniaceae > Pelargonium > Pelargonium cotyledonis. The sequence goes on from JAYMTA010001447.1 coordinate 3,201, forward strand.
TACACCTATGAACATGACATGTATAACAAATAAGTTTATACATGTGCATAGTTACTGTCTTTATACTGAACAGTTTTTGTATACAGATAAACAGGGTAAAATGGAGATATATCAATGACCCAAAATCAAGATGTTAATGATAATATCAAAACAACATATACGCATCCCTCCTATGTGAAAATTCAATAGAAACTACGAAGTTTTGGGCGTGTGTGCCAATTACCTATATATATCTCCGCATTTTCAATCTCAATAATCAAGAATACCCGATGATATCAAGACGGGACATAAATGATGATTGAGCTTTTTTTATATCCACATCAACACAACAAAAGGTTAACAAGAAACAATTACTCAAATGCTTAAAACATGAGTGAATCACAAATTCGAGATGCATAAACGCCATAACAGACCCAAATAAAATGTAAACATACTACATAGAGATGTACCTAAATCGCATCAGTGTACTGTAACTGGCAGGTAGATAGAGTCGTGGAACACAATAACATAGTAAGAACCTAACATAGCTAGGAGAATCTGTTTAGTACAAGAACCAAACACAACTAAGATAATTCTCTAGTACTTGATTAGTATGAAAGTACTTGTCTGCAAATCCGGCACAGATGCTGCCCAGCGTGTCGCCCAAAACAGCAAGGAGTCTGTAACAAGTCAAAGATAAAATTACTACAAAAGTATAATGCATATAAATAAATAAGTAAAGGGAATGGCTAAAACATACCTCCACAAAAACTCTAGCACATAAGTGGGTCATACGGGTTGATGCTGAAATGCAGGAATGCAGAAATTATAAGTTACAACTAATAAGTAAATTCATAATATATATAAAAAATAAATAATAAATAAAAATACCTCATATATTTCAACAGATCTTTCTTGTGCATCTTGAGTTGAAGGTCAGAAAGAACTCGAGGAAACCGCCTCTCAAGTATGCTCAAAAGCTCCACTTGAGTCATCTCTGGCTCTTGGACGTCTTCATGGGAGTATTTCTCAAATGCATTAAGGTGCTTGTTTTTTTTCAACCATTTCTTGTATCTTTTCTCATCATCCACCTCCACCTTCCACTGGATCCTTTTTGAGTTCCCAAGATGCTCAATACAATTTCTTAAAAAACGTAATAACCAATATGTTCTTGAAGCAGGGCAACTCGTTGGATAAGTATCTTTTTCACATTTGAAAAATTTGCCAAGAATTTTACCTTCTTCAGATTCCAATTCAGATTTGAGTCCAGATTCCCACGACTCATTGACAACAACTCGGTCAAGCTCTTCATAAAATAAAGTCCTCACATTGTATTCAAATGTTGGTGGCAGATTCTGAATGTTTACAATGAATGTCATATACCGGCTCAACGGAAGAATTCCCAAGACACATTTATTAGGGGTCAAAATCAACTATATGTCAAATTAAATAAAATAAAATAAAAGGGGAGCGACAAATGAGGACCCATATTTTGGCTCCAAAACACATAATGTGCCTGAATTTTAAAAGTGTTTTTGGAGGTATCTAAATTTACAATAATTATGCACCATTAAAAACTCTAACTTGTCACCCTTAAATGATCATTCTAACCTTAAGAGCATACTACTCATCACCTTCTCTAACCCTTACTTTCATCATCATCAACCCATCATCCCTTCAACCATCACTTCCATAATCACAGCACCAAATACAACAGGCAACACCAATAATCAAACACTGGAACACAATGATTCAATCTATAAATGCTACTCTAAAACCAGTGACAACCTAGAGAAATCAATTTATGAACCAAAACTCAAACTCGAAACCACTCACCTTTTAATAGAGAAAATGGTGGTGAAACAAAAATGACAATTCATAGCACATAAAACAGAATGATGATACTTAACGAGCCAACTTTCTCTGAAAAAACTGTGATTCTTTTTCCCTCTCTTCCACTAAAAATGATGGAAAATTAATTGGGATTTTTTTTGTTTGTTTGCTGAGTTGTTTGTGGATTCTAGATACTGCTATGTTCATGAACACTTAACTTTAAGAACAAAAATCTCAAACTCTAAACAAATTTGCAGCAACTCTCAAGAATTTGTATCAAATTCCCACCCTTGAATGTTTGAACATGAGAATAAAAAAAATGGAACAAAAAACATAATAAAGTCATAAGCAAACAAACATATAAGAGCATTGGAAAATACAGCAAAGTTTGCAACTTTTGCTGGATCCACAAAAACCAACCAGCAGGAGCAGACACAATCAAGATGAATAAAATGGACATTTTTCTAACAGATGAGGGAGAGAAAAAACAATAGTAGAATACTGTCATTACTCCAAAATTAAAACCATTAACAAAACACTAAAAAGTTGCATCAATTACTTACGTGGGTTTGTCAAGTAAAAGCTCCATGAACTTTTGGAACGAATAGGGCACAGCGGTAATGCCATTGAAAATTTCATTTGCCAGCAGCGCATGAATCTCCTGGTAATTTCTCTTGGCATCCTTCTTGCTGTATGATACCCAACTCGCAGTGAAGTAGGGTATCTTCCCAATGATGTCTATCGAGTCTGAAGTAATTTCCTTCAAGCACCTTCCCAATTGATGCTGTTCTTGTAGTTTGTTTACCAAATTCCTAAAAAGAAAAAAGAATACAATTAGGACCTTAAATTAATTGGGTACAACAACTCAAAAGTCAAAACTACACAAAAGATTTTTGTACAAACTACTATTAAATACCAGATAAACATGCGGGTAGCATCTTTCAGGACATCTTTCTCTATGATAGGACTCAAATAGTCGCGCTTGAACTTGGAAATTTTATCTGGCATCATTAGAAATTCAAATGTCTATTGATCAACACTACAAATAAACAAGATTTTACGTATCAAAATCAACATACCGTCTCTGCCATAATGCCAAGGGGTGAGCACAAGACGTCAATACCTGTTTTAATTACAGAAATATTTCAATCATCAAATTACAATCGCAATATAAACATCTAGAAAAATAAAATAAAACATGCTAAGAGGATTGAAATAAGATATATGCAAACAAAACATGATGTGTGTACAAGACTTTGTCCGAACCTAAATTATATTTAACAAGTACATTCATCTTTTATCTCTAGCATATTCACATCAGTACTAGAGATAAAATATCAGAAATTAGAAGCAACAATCATTAATTAACTGTCAAATTAACATTTGCAATAAGCTACTAATGCCAGGAAGTTGTTTAGTTAAATAGTTGAGTTCACTAAATTCACAAGACTATTATTCATAGTGTTGATGATTAAAGTGGAGTAAAAGAGAAAATTAATAGTCTAAGCTATTCGTTAAAAAAATAGTCTCAAGTAATTTTGTTTGTGTGGTTTCAAAATAAAAATAATATAAGTTATTGTGTTTATGTCGCTAACAAAAAGAAGCTAAGAAATGTATTCGGATACAATACATGACAGAATATGGCATTGGCTATGTCGTGCATATAAGACAAGATGAGATAAAACCTTATGCATCATATTTAAATGGAAGAACTAACTCTGTAAACTAGGTAAAACATACAAGGTAAAAGCAAAAGTTATACAAGACAAAGCAAGTTAAACCAACAAATCAAGTGTGAAAAAAATTAAAAGTATATTTTATTAGAAATCTATGATAGTGTCAATTTATTTTTTATTTTATTTTTTTGATAATCCATAGTGTCAATTTATTGAATTGAGAGTATTAGTGACATGAAAGAATTTATAAATATAAATGTGATGAACAAGAGCATATCTGGAACTAGGACTGCCAATTTGGACCCCAACATGCCCACAATTTTGCAGGTTTGGATTGCATAAGATGGACATCGTCAAATTTCAGGTCGGGTCTGTTTTATAGTGAGGAAACTGCAGATCAGGTCGGGAGAGTCCACACAAACCCGCACATTCTACACTAAAATGCAGGATAAGTATGGTTATTAAGGGTTAACACTAATTAAGCCATTAATAGAATTTACCGTGTTAGGGTTAAAGACATTAAAAACACTTTCCTCGGGTCACCGATACTGAACTCATAAACAAAAATGTGAGACAAATCAACCTAACTAGTGACTTAACAGTAAACAACATGCCTATCAGTCATTGTCACTAATAGAGTAGCAAAGAGTTTGGGGAAATGTTTATAGTTTGACCTGAACCCAACAGATAGACAATGTCACGTAGGGCTGGGCATGAATTGGGGGGACCAGAAAAATTTCCCGGACCGAGAGGATTCGGTCCGGTCAGCGGTCTATAATTTTATGGCACTTTCGGTCCGGCTCATTTCCGGTCTGGACCGATTATGATTATTTATTTCAAAATTATATATTTTAACATCTATTCTATAACTAATTGTATTTTTCAAAACAAATTAATCATTTTGTGTACACTATACTTCATTATTTTTTATTTCATTAGCTTCAATTTTAATTATTGCAATTATTTTCTCTAACATTTGATTAAAAAAAAATAATTTTAATTTTTAAAAATTGAATTCGGTTCATTTGGTCCGGTCCAGATCCGGACAACTCAAAACCAGTCCGGTCCATGGACCAATTATGAACGGTCCGATCCGGTTCTGAACCGATACCCAGCCCTAAATTGTCACGCATACAAGGCAAGTTGAGATAAAAACATATGCACTATATTTATAACATTTAAATGTCAAATACACATTAAGGATATTGATATATTAAATGGAAGAACAAACTTTGTGAATTAGGATATGCATAAAAGGTACATCCAAGAGCTATACAAGACAAAACAATTCATACCAACAAATCAAGTATGACAAAAAATTCTGCATAAATTGGACACAAAGCACTTGGCCAACTCTACAAACAGGGAACCATAGGTCATTTTCAAGGGTTCAATTATTTTGTAAATGTTCCTTTGTGGATTTGGCCTAAGTGTCCAAAGGAGGTGAGTTGAAATTGCAGATCCGGTCAGGAAACACGAATGGACAGATAGTTCAAGAACAAATTGGCCTAGAATATATATTTTTATAGCAAAGATAAATGATTAGGGTTACAACATAAGAAACAACTTCCTCAATTCCGTAAGAATATTATACGAAATAGATCAGACCATTGTTATGAAGACCATAAACACAAACAATGAAAATCTAAATTAAAGAAACCATTCATACCGCAAGCAGTTAGTTCAGGATCCTCTTGATCTGGCAGCTTCAGTGGTGGCCGACCAGTGGGTTCAGATCCCGAAAATGGTGCATTAGGGTTATTTATATGGGGTAGGGCGATAATATTTCACTGGACCCCAACTTATCCATTTTGTCGATTTTTGTTTTTGTTTCTATTAAACTATCAATATTGTTTTAATTTTGTCAATTTGATTTGGCGGACAAGTGGAAACGAGTAAACACTTCATATTGTGGTAAATGCCACATAAGCGTGCACACGTCAACGACGTGTTCTTTTCAAATTAAATGTCATTCTAAAGTCTAATAGATATGTATTTTAAGAAAACCAAATTTCAATAATCAAAGATTATCATACAATAGATCATCGATAAAAGAGGGGGTTGGACTGGCCCAACCATCATTTGAACTCAACAAACCTACCTAGACAACCTTACCAAAGCATGGGGCACACTATTAGCCAACCTTCTAACATGTACAGACCGAACATTAACAAAATAATCTGTCAAATCAATGATGTCGCCTAAAATCATACAACACGTACTTCTATACTCCCCTCCAGTCTGGATTGCTTCAATAACCAAAAATGAGTCGGACTCAACCACCACCTCCATCCAACCCCGATCACGTAACCAGGATAGTGCCTCCCGAATCGTCATGGTCTCCATCTCCCTACCACCCGACAATCCTTGCCACCCCAAACCCGAACCCGCAGTCCCTAACCACCCACCCAACCCCCACCGCGCCCTCGGCCTCGAACCGTGCACCATCACATTTCACTTTGACAAAGCCTCTGGGAGGACGACACCACCTCGCCTCAGTTCAAATCACCGCCTGGCCTACACCACCAGACTGAGCTACTCCATCCTTATCCGCCCCAACCTCCCTCCAACCCCCTCTCACTGTCGAGACCAAGCCCACAACCTCCTTTGCGTCCAGCCACTTCTGGTCCCAAACCCTCATATTTCTCGAGAGCCATAGACCCCAGGCCAAATACAAGCCCCACTCCAACCTCTCAATTGAGCCTTCCGTTTGAACTAGAGTACTGCTGTAAAACCCCTTCCCCCCACTCAACTGGCCAAACCCAATCGTCGACCAAACAACTCCGGCGAAGTTGCAACGTTTTTTGTTTCAAAATAAATGTCACTTTCTATTTTTATCACACATACACACATGATTTTTTCACAATGTCCTTTGTCATAATAATTTTCATATGAAAGATAATGGACTAGTAATGATTAATTTTTTGTTTTTATTTAAGAGTAAAAAAGTTATTGAACATCGTTTTTTAATATTTGTGCAACACTCTAAAACAACATTTAATTTGAAGAGGATGTAGTATAACATTAATAAGTCCACTTCAACACACTGAATAATTGTATCAATAAAGTTGGATGAGGACTAAAGTGAAACTATATTCCACATAATTTAGACTGAAAGCAGAACAATGTGAAAGAATTTGAATTAATTAAATTAAAACGGTTAATAATTCAAGGATTAAAAAGAAACCAGTAAAAAACAAACTTTTTAAAACTTTTATCCATAAATAAATTATAATAAATTTGGGAATAGGACCAATATCTTACTTCTAATAAATATATAAACTTTTATTTCTTAAAGCAATTAATGTGAATTTGACTACATTTATAACATACTTAACTTTGTGATGTCTTGAGTTTGAGCTCTCCTGGCAATGACATTTGTAAATACTCTAATTCAATGTAATGCGATTAATTGAACTCTAATTCAATGTAATGTCCACAAGAGATTCTACATGCAAGTACTGCTACAAAAACTATTGTATTGCCTTTTTGCCTGACCTCAATGTCTCCTTTGTATCTCCACGTTTTGTTGCTTTCTCAACATATTTGACTGAAAAAACAGAATGTAAATGTCAAATTATAGTGCTCCAAAACAAGGAGATACAAAATTTACATAAGTAAACAAGTTCCAGGGAGATCTTACTATAGGTAATCATAGAAATGTAGCATAAATCAGCAGTGAACCAAGGAACATACTCAAAATATCAAAATATATAAAAAGTTCAGAAGGAAGAAGATAAGTACTCGAAACAAAGCTGTTGCTGCATATCAAGACGGTAGACAGCATCACGAATCCTCGGGCAATCTTGCTTCACAATGAGCTTAGTCTCCCGTGCCAGCTACAGAATCCCCATAGCTAATTAAGATCTTGGATGCTATTTTTAGAGGTACTGTATAATAAATATAAATGTGTGCTCATAAAATGCCAATAGATAAGTCTATTTTGTTGGAGAATGGGGAGAGCAAAATTTTCTATGGCGTAGCTAAACCCAAACTCGTTCACATAGATGATATTACAAGCCGAGAACAGAAAATAAGGAGCACCAAGTATTATGAGCAGCGAGAAACTAGACCAGGCCGAGTAAAATGAGAAAATCTACTTACATTTGAGCCACACCCTTACTTGAACCAGATAGATCCATGATTGGCTGCAGTGGGCAATATGATGAAAAGAGAGTGGCATTAATATTGAATGCACAAAGCATATTTTATGTGATTCCCAACCGATATCTTCTATAAGCTACAAACGAGCTGTAGCCACATACAGATGCTCACCTCGGAATATAGTTCCTACAAAATATCAAACTATATTTAGAATACCACAAGAATGATTATATTCAAACAAAAAAGGAAGAGAAAAGGGCCTTTGATTTACAATTTAGCCTGTCCAACTCCAAAGCTTTTGTGCTTCTTTGGGAGGGGAATAACATACAAACCCAAAACCCTTACTAATCCCGTTATTGATGCGTGTGACTCTTGTTGAAGTTATTTGTCCACAAGCACTGATGAACTGCTCACGTAACTCGTCTTCAACGGACACCTCAAGGTTTCGTCACATACAGATTTGAATCCTTTGACGACTTTACTCTTTTCAGGTTCAACGTCTGTCTGAACTGATATTTCATTAACACTTAATTACCTCTTAGCTTTATTTTGAGCCCTTCCCACGACAAATTATTGGGCCCTGATGACTATATATATACACACACTAGAAGTAAAGAATCTTAATGTTGCATAATTTTTCACAAAGAACAATCAGGTTTATTTGTATACCTATAAATGGTGGCTCATTCAAGGCCTCCATGGCTGTCGCAGCTGCTTCAACTGGCTTAGAGTTGATTAATCAAAAACTCCTTGATTTCCATTCTTGATCCTTCATTATGGTGTCACTAGTAACCTCCCGTATTTAGGGAACTTTTCTCTTAGAAGACGGTCGGTCATGTCTTCAGTCAGTTTTTCACACACAGAGTACTGAACTTCGGGTCCGTAGGACACATGCCTGAGAATAAACCAAAGTGAAACAATTGTAACAGCATATTAGTAAAATAGTGTTTAAACAAAAAAAAAATTCTTGTATAAGTATATAGAACTAAAAAGAAAATTGTGTCTGAATTATCAAATTTAACAGATGCAGAACTATTAGAAAGTCGAAAATCTTGTCAAACATTGCTGGAGGTTCGCTCACTTCCTCGAATGTTCTCCAATGGGCAGTGAACCCATCACTGGCGGCTCTCACTGTTCTCAGTCAACATATGGGCAACTAAGACAAGTACTCCTATAAAATATGGAGTCACTATCATTATAACACAAAAATCTGCCCTCTTAATCTTACCGAAATTCTGTTGTGACTCAAAAAAAATGCATTAAGTTTGATACCAACAAGAAGGGAGAACTAAATCTCTTTCCAACGAATGAATGAAGAGTTGAGCTATAAACGGAGGTATTGGATAATGGAACTGAACTAACTCCCATACTTAACAAGAATATAACAAGCCAAGGTGTAAGACTGAATCAGTTCTAGTCTCCTTTTTGCTATAGAAATATAGATATTATAGGTTGCTCACAGTGACAGATAGTCGACTTAATTAAAGCACGCCATGCCTCAGAGAAGGAAAGGTTCACATTCATCCTCTCCCCGACTGATGACTGGACTTGATGCAAGTATTAGGGAAGTTTAGCGCTTCATTAGTTAACATCCCTCGTATATCTATCAATTTACTAAAAACTAGCCAACTCTACGATTAGGACTTCATTAGTAAGATTAGAAACTGGCCCAAAGACATATAGATTGGATATGACAGAACTCTTTCCAAAAAGAATCTAACACAAACCTTCTACTTCCTCTACCAAAAGGAACACTTACATAATTTAATAGGTTTATAGTACCTAGCCTATTAGTCCAATTAGGTACACAGTTTTCAGAACATTATATAAGACTAGCTAACTTAAGGATCAACGTACGTAATCTCTTTATCCTATATCGGAAAGACTTTTCCCAAATATTGATTATGTCACTTTGTGTATCTTAGATGGAAGTTTAGTTACATTTCTCATATGGGAAACCCTGTCATTTTTAGTGAGATTTGAGAGACAATGTGTATTTTATTCAATAAACTAGCAACTTATTTATACAAAATAAATCCCTAAAAATCATATATGAGATTCATTCAATTTCTAATTTATAGAGAAGCAAATATTCTCACATTTTTATTTGTTGATTATATATTATCATGGGGAAGCTAGTTTATGCCTAGAAAATCATAACCTTACATCTGTTTGATAAACAAGAAAGTAGAAAATAGATATTGTAGATAGAAAATGAAGCTACAATCAAGAGATCAGTAACAAGAAGAAGGAAAAAAATATGATGGAAACCAATACAGAACTTTTCATATTTGTCTACCTGTAAGCTATAAACCATTTTGTATATGAGAAAGAAGAATAATACGATCGCCAAAGGTATTGGGAAGTTTAGTGAATAAACTCAGGAGTGAGGTAAGAGGATATTTATACACCAGAGGATCGAAGATGTACTTATCCTTAATGTTTTGGTTTGCTCAAGTCGAGTAGTAAATCTAACAATAGCATAGGTTCAAGTGGTACTGTCTATTTGTTTCCTCGGTTTGGCCCAGCAAAGAAGCTCGGAAAGATAAGTAATAAACTCGTCCTTTCGACAGAAGCAATGCTCATTTGCATGTACCTCATAGCATGGGGTGCTAAACCGGAATAACATTTTACAGTAATCCTGATCCTAGATCGGATTCTCACATCTTTACTGTATCTGGGATTTTTCTAGAGATTCTATACCAAGGCTATAAAATTGGATCCTTTCTACCATCATAGCTATAACTAAAAATGGAATAAAATGACCAAAACAGTTAACAAAATAAAATTGCTTGGTCCTGCTAATTGCTAAACAATACAATAGAAGCACACGAGGTATCTCTAGCAACACTCCTCCCCCTAACAAGGAACCGAACCTCAAGTTCCGGAAGCAGCAACAAGGAGGCCGCCGCGCGAAGGATCTCACTGCAGCACATCGCATCACAGAACTGCAGAAGGGCGCTGCAGCGCAGGTCGAACAGATGCTAAACTAATAGAAATCCTACTTGGCATAGTAGAGATGAATTTAAGAAAAACAAAAACAAGCAGACAATTTCCAATGGAACACAAGTTTCAGTCAAGTTTTAAAATGCAAAAATAGTTGCTGCTACAACTAAACTAGAGATGCAAATTTAATTGATAGTTGTTGCATAATTGCATATGATTAGTAAAATATGTTATAATGATGTTATATCTTGTCAAATAATGTTTCAATTGTGGTATTAATAAACTAAATGCATGACAAAAATCAAAGATGTACCATATCATCAAATGCTACAATTTAGTGATGAAGACAAACGTAAAGACAGAATTCCCCAAAGCTCAGTCTGCTCAATGCCATCCCCATGAATATTTAAACAGTTTATGTAGCAAAAATGGTGCATTTTCACTCATTTACTTCAGATAGTAATATTTTCAAAATTCAAAAAAAAATTTCCTCCCATTTCAAAGGATAAAAATACATGTAGACCCACATTTCTACATCCATGATATATCATTGATCCTTGATAGATGCCAGAAATTATGACAAGTGCAAAAAGATAGATTTCCAGTTCCCAAATGAAATGGAACAGCTTACTACTGTTAATGCAATCTGTGTTCTCCAGAAAAGGCAGAAAACAATAAAAACAAGCAATCAACTAACCAGAAGATCAGGTGAATCAAACAATAGAGTGGACATTATAGTTCCAACAAAGACAATCAACTCCAAAACAGCACTACAAAATCACACTGGTGCAACAAATGATGCAAACGAAACTCAAAAGCAAAAGAGAGATCCCCAAAAGCAAACTGATGTCTTTGTACATTTACTTTTCATCTGTCTGCAAAAAAGAAAGGATGGCCAAGAATTATCATGTGAAATAAAGAGGATTAATGCAAAAACACAGCCACTAATGTCATGCAAAACATCATGTAGCACATAAGATGATTAATGTACTCGTTGATTTGCCCATGGAAAATATATAACCAAAATCCAGATCCAAAGTCTAGGGACTAGGGAGTGTGAAATTTGCAACATTTCTTTGTTTGTTTATCATAAAATGGTTATGGTCAACAGTAATTCATACATAAATAAGTTATGAAATTGGTAATTCACATTTGTAATTCCTGCATTCTTGCATACAAATAAAAATTCTGAAATTATTAGCAAATACAAAACCACACATACAAGCCAATAACATTTGGATTCTGAATTTACATTTTTCAAGGTTAGTCCCCTGCCATTGTGCCAAATGGACTGGAAAATGCAATCTTTTTTGTATTTATTTAGCAACAATTAAATATCTAATGTTGGGGATAAAGATTTTTTATATGAGGGGAACAAGATTCTTTTCCAAATTACCTAGGACCAAAACATATGATGACACAAGGCTAACTCATTCTTGATCTTCAAAACTAAAGAAAAACTCTGATACATAGCAAAATACATATTATAACATTTCACAGAAGCATTACCTGTTTTAGAAGCAACTGCAAATATCAGAGAGCTTAACCAGTTCCAATCTGAGAGATAGTGGTCAAAAACATTAATTCAGTCAAATATATGACAAATACTTATATATAAGCGACTGTATTGCTTACCTCAACATTGCAAAACATCTTGAGGATGGATGCTGAGCCACACAAGCACAAAAAAAAAGATTTTTAGAACTTCAATATCATAGATCAACAAAATAAAATAGTTATAAATGGTGATGATAAGTTTACCAAAAGTGTGTTAGTAGATTTTCTCTGTCTAGTGCCGTTTGAAGTTCAACATAGAACTTCGGAAAAATCTCCAAAACTTTGTCCAGAATATTTCTTTGAGTTATCATGGGACCTTTCTTGATGGATTTTGTAAGTTGGTAGGAACACTTATCTAACATTTTAAGGTGACTCATAAGTTCCCTTCTATACAACTTTGCAGACCATTTTACATACTCGGGGGTCTCATCAAAAGGAGCACATTTTCGGAGAACAGCATGCTTATGTATATTTCGCAGTAGTTTTAGTAGCCAATAGGCTGATGTGCCGAAAAACGTATGCTCGTACCGTATTTTGTCAGCATTAGTATTGTGCTTCTGGAATACCTTCATCATATAGGGTACCTTCCTCACAAGAGCGAGCCAATCTCCAGCCCTTATTGAATCAAGCGCTTCATAAAAAGCAACCCTTGTAGAATGGGACATTGTTCGTGGAAAGCGGTGAAGATTATTTACGAACTGTAGTCTAACACTATCTGGTAAAATTGCATAGTGCCTGGATATCAAGACTCCTTTTTTCCTATAAAAAATATTAAATTAAAACACTATTATTATTTGACATAATAGCATATATAATTCAATCATTTGGTTAAAAGATATCTTACGGTTCAGAGTATATCATATTCAGAAAATTTTCCACATCGTAAGGCACGTCCGATACAAAAAACTCCTCCTTCAAAAACTTGTAGAGTGAAAGGTAGTTCGATTTCACCCTTGCAGGCGAGCAACGAATCGTCTTTCCCACGAGAATAGCTCTATTTTTTACGACTAGAACTGAATTTCTAGTGATTGCCAATGGACATGACAATCTGTCGTGCAATTCTTGGATACTAATAACCAAACTCCTACAAACAAAACCATTATTGAAAGATTAAGATGTGAAGAGCACATGAAATAAAAATCCAGCAACCAGAGATCATTGCCCTTAAAATGGCAGATTCAGATGTGAAAAGAAAAGTATCAATCAATGACAGTCAACCATACACACAAAAATAAAACCATAGATGCATTATTCTCTTCCCTCGTTTCCAGGGTTACCTTTACAGAAATAAAACCATACACACAAAAATATACTCTAGTTTAGATTGGATATATACCAATGAGACAACAAAGGCACTCATCACAGAAACGTAACAAAAAAAGTTCAGCTAATAAGCAATAAGGTCATAAAATCATCTTACATGCTTTGCCAAGTACAAACATCTTTTGATTTGCCATCTAAATCTCTCCATGTAGCTCAGAACTAAAATATTTGCAGAGGAACAGTTTCCAGTTAGCTCTAACCAAGACAAGAGAACGCTTTGTAGAGTATTCAACACTACGACTACTCACTTCCAGTCCTATGCTCTTAAACTGCACATTTACATGACATGTTTTCTAAAGTAGCTACCAAATCAATAACACAAGTAGTTATTTCTGGATGGAACTAAACCCCCATAGACAAATATCACAGTCTTATCTCTGTGGTCACCACAACCACATTTAAATCAAGCAGCCACCACAACAACCTAGGTTTTTCCCAAAACTACTCTGAGCTATTTTAAAGCTAATTATCATACTTCAAACAATTCCATAGGTTGCAGGGAAAAGGTTAGGTAGGAAACAAGCCAAACCTACACAGAGATGTTTATGCAGGATATGAAACCTAAATCTACAAGCATGAAACAGAAATCAAACAGAAAAAATAATCCATCGTCCAATTAAACAGAATAATATCAAAGAACGCAAAAGTAGCACTAAAATTAGGAGAATCATAGAATAGCAGAGGATAAAGTATCAAATGAAAGCAGCAACTTACCAAATAAATGTGCGAACTTGATCCAATTGATATGCATTTTCATTTGGCAGGCTTTTTTTGAACTTCATAAAAGAATACCAGGGCCTTGCCAAAGACTGACAATACTGAAACACATGCCTTCTTGTTCTGATGATTCTCATATCTTCCTGGAAATATAACAAAAATTGTTAAAACTGTTGTGTAGAATTATCAAAGCCTAGAATTTGGATGCCTTTCTACGTGATCACAGATTTCATTAGGGACCATAATTGGAAGATTCAGATGTGAAAGGAAAAATATCCCTCACTGAATTGCAAGTGAAAGTTTCAAGAAACAAAGAGAAGCATATGCAAGATATAAATTACACAATTGTCTGCGTAAGTTAAATCGGAAGATATACAAATCCAACTATACAGATTTAAATCACATATCACAGTTTGATCCTTTTACACAGCTGAAAGGATCATGAAAAACACATACACTAATAAAGAAATATGCCACACAGCCAGGTCACTATCTTGGACTAATACAGAAACATAACTACGGAGGATCCAGATGGCTTTATACAACATAAATGATTCTATAAATTACTCCCTCCGTCCCAAAATGAGTGTCTTGTTTCAATTTTTTGCAAAAATTAAGAATAATCAAATAATTTAGTGTGTTTTCAATACTACCCCCACTTTCTCATTTACACCCCATGTGCAAATTTGCCCATGTGCATAAGTGATAAGAGTAATATGGGAAAAATAATAATATAATAACTTAAAAATAGAAACAAAACACTCATTTTGGGACGGAGGGAGTATATCATAAGAGGAAGACAAACAAGACAGAGAAGGAAGATTGTATAGCTCGGACAGAGAATTATTCAATGATATTTATTTGCTAAAAACATGAAATTAGTGATGCTAATAAAAAAACATGTGATAAATTACCTACATTATGATGATCAAAGAAGAAGAAACATATCCAGAATCGAGATGATTTCAAAGAAACACTAAGCTCGTTATCCAATGAAATATATTTGCCAAAACGATGCAATCAGCAATGCTAAACAGAAATCAAAAGTCCTAAATCATCAAAAATGATTCTAGATTACGCAAATGTTGGAGTTCAAAAAATCAAAATACAGAGAACTTCACGGCCCTAGAGTCACACATTTGCTGAAATGAAAGACAAATATATATGATGTTAACAGTCGTGATTGATCTTACAAAGAGATCTTAAGAAACCGGTCTTCAAGTCCAGAGAAATCGGCAGTGCTTGCTGAGAATGTCGCAGAACCTACATTGAAAAGATCAAAGAAGAAGAAGAAGAAACAAATCCAGAATCAAGATGATTTCAAAGAAACACTAAGCTAGTTCTTCAATGAAACTTATTTTGCGAAAATGATGAAATCAGCCATGCTAAACAGAAATCAAAAGTCCTAAATCATCAAAAATGATTCTAAATTACGCGAATCTTGAAATTCAAAAAAAAACAAAATTCAGAGAATTCCACGGTCCTAATTTCACACAATTCTGAAATGAAAGACGAATAGAGATGATGTTAAAGTGTTACAAAGAGATCTTAAGAAACGGCGATCTTCAAGCCCAGAGAAATCGGCGGTGCTCGCTGAGAATGTCGCAGATGGTGGGAGTCTGTTCTCCTGAGAATGTTGAAGTCGATGAGACTGTTCTTGAGGTTAGCGTGTGAGAGCGTCTTGAATCTGAACTTAAGTGTTTCGTATATATATATATAGTTGAAGAAACAACCAATGTGCTTGATAAAATTGTGAAAGCTTTAAAATACATATTATTGGAAGCTTTAAGATCCATATTATTGGAAGAAACTAGTGATAATAAAAAAAATTGAAACATGAAAGAAACCAAAGAAAATAGATGGGTTTTGGAATCCTTCATCATAAAACAAAGGTCACAAAATACATGAAAGAAACAAATTAAGACACAGAGAGATTGTAGAAGGTTAAGGATTTGGCTATCAATGGATTGGAGACTGAAGAACATGAAATTTTTGTAGAAAAATAGATGAATTTGAGGAATAGATGCACAAAACAAATTGCCCTTCATCATAAATCAAAGATCACAAAAAAATAATATTATAAATTAATTAATTTAATACATAGAGATGGTTGAAGGTAGAGAAAATGGCTATCAAGAGAGATTGAAGAACATGGTAGAGGAGGGAGGATAGGGGGAATGTTTGTTGACTAAGTGTTAAATAGTGCTCACATTATTGCATTTGTTTCACTTTTGTCCTTATACTATTTATAGTTTCAACTTACTCCAAAAGTGTTTCAATATTGAAAAAAAGGCCCCCCACAACAAATTTTTTTTTTTTGAGGCAAAAAACTTTATTTAACTTAAATCATGAAGCATACAAGCTCTAATAGACTCAGGAATATCAGAAATTGAACTCACACCATACCCTGGCATGAAATTGGAAAGACGAGCTAACCTCGTGAGCGACCCCATTCGCAGAGCGATTAACATAAGAAAACTCGGCACTCTCGAAACAATCGACAAGAGCCAAACAATCATTAACTAACAAACCACGCACTGATGGCCCACCACAACAATTAGAACTAGCCAACTAGGTAACATTGTTAAGCATAGTTGTTAAAAATTACGATTCACGATCCGATTCTCGATACTATTCACGATTCAGAGGTTAAACAATTCAAAATC
>JAYMTA010001448.1:0-19995 GCA_036897625.1 Pelargonium cotyledonis
ATAATTACGTTTTACTATAAAAATAGATTAAATAGTAATGTGAACGCATAAACACGTGAGAGTCTAGAGATGCCTTGGTGATGAACTTATTTGGACCAACATGGTGCCTGTTTTTTTTATATTTTAGTTGATTAATTACACTACATTGATTTTGATAGAGATGGCCCCAAGTACTTAGGGTTTGTTTCAAGGCTCATTTAAAAATGGTGACGATGTTACGTGTGTTCGTCGATGTAGTTATTTGATTAAGCCACGTCCGTTGGATTCATTTTGTGAATGTTTTGATCCCGATGTATATACGTTTGTCTCCAAAAAAAAGTCAAGTTTAGTTTTATTTTCAATTTCGGATCTCAATGATGAGTTAATGATGATCCAACGGGTAGCTCGTTTTTATTCGGACAATATCCTTAGTTAGTTTAATTAATAATGTTTCCTATAAAAGTAGATATAGCTTTGTAGCTCGTTTTCATTGACTTAGCTACTGCTCTGTCTGAATCTAAACTGAGCCATCTACCAATTAAAAGCTGGAGCATTTTGTACTTTGTGCTCTTGCTTAGCTCACTTGAATACTCATCCAAGTAGAGGTGGCAAAATTTCAGTTACTATCAGGTGGGTTTCGGGTCGAAGAGCCTCGTCTCTAACCCAACTCTATAGGGTTGTATGGTTGATTAGGTTAGGATTGAGTTTCGAGTTTTAGACATAAAATGTATTTTTTTTTGTGGGTATGCCAAATCCAATTTCTTTTGAATTGAAACATTCAGATCTGAACCCGCCAAAAAAAGGGGTTGGGCTTCGGATATTTGGCGGGTTGGGTCCATTTTGTGAGCTTTGCATCCAACTATATATATGATAGATGTGTGTTGTTAATAATTAAATTCATTTATGGGATTATATAGGGATTCATGGTCAAGTGAAGAAAAGCCAGCATATTTCAAGAACAAGGTATATATGATTAATATATTGATTGCATATATTTGTATACATATTTATGGGAAAGTGAAATTTGTATTTATAGATAATGTGCATGAAATTGTTGCAGGAAGAAGAGAGACATGAGTGGGTGGTGAAGGAAACAAGATCTTTGGTTAATTTAGAGTTCACCTTGGGGAGGCCAAATTGGCAGATGGAGTATGTGGAATCTGCCAAGGAGCCAACTCTACTAAAGTGCTAATTAGATACTAACATTCATAGTGGTTTAGTTTTCTTGAACTGGTTGAGATCAAATATGTTATATATAATGTGCATGCATGAATATTAGTCAAATATGTGACCATGTTCTTCAAGAATTCAATTTGTATTTTTAACGTATTCAGCAGTAACTCATGTAAAATTTATATGGTATGATAGTTACACGCGCTGTAATGACTAGTTTAGGCAGGTGACACATCTACGTGTTATGTTTGAAAAATATTTCTTCGGCTTCGTTTGGTAATTCTACTTAAACTTTTGCAAATGTCTATAGGAGGTAAAATGAGGTAAAAGGAAAAGAGAGAGAGTCTATAGGAGATTTGGGTTATGTTTGTTAAAATTGGGTTATAAAAGAAGTTTTGTTTGGTAAATTTTGGAATAAAAGTTGTAGTAATATTGTGAAATGACAAAAATAACCCTGCAAATGTGTATTAATTTTTGGACACTTCAGATTAGCTTTTGTTGATTATCACTGGTTGTTAACATTTATAAGTTGAGAATGGATGTGTAGTAAGTTGGAGAATGAATGTGCAGTAAGTTGAGAATGTTTTTGCATTTCTATAGTTTTGTTTACTGGATTTGGGTTTCACAAGTAACATAATTAATAGATATGCATTTCTATGCAGATTGTGTTAAATGTATTTCTATACAGTTGTTAACATTTTGAAATTGTTGCCATTCATTATAGTTTCCCGTACCTTTGAGGGAACCAACTAGAATAATTACTTCCATTGTTGTTTGGTTGTTCAGTTGAAGGAGAATTAAACACACTTATGATAGTCATTATCCATCTATGTAGATTGAAAGAAAAAAAGTATCATTGGTTTTATTTTCCAGATTAGTTGGTCGACCTACTCAAGATAGTTGGCCTACCAACTCATATAGTTGGTTGACCAATTTGTATACTTGGTTAGCCTATTTAAATAATTGGTCGACCAATTCATGTTCTGATTTTGGGTAACAAACAACTAACTGAAAACTTAAATCCAAAAACATTCAAATATATTTTGAAATGATAAATATATTTTAGTCGCTTATTTATCACTTCAAAATGATAAATAAGCAACTAAAATATATTTATACCTTTGAATTAAAGCTGAAAGGGTGGTTCAAATGTTGTTTCAAATTGACGACAGTATGATGATTTAAGGGGCAGTCATGTCCTTAACCAAGGAAGAAATGAGGATAAAATGGTCTTCAATATGATTTCTCTTTCCTCTTTCTCCCCTGCAGTTACAAATCTGTAACTTCTCCAAAAATACCCTTTCTCCTCATTTTGCTTAGTTGGCAGACCAAAGAGGAGGAAAGAGAATGAAATTTACCAAACAAGACCATTGCCTTTATATCCTAGCTGAAGGAGCAAAAGGAGCAAAAGGAGAGAAACTTGGAGTTCCCAAATAAGCACTTCATACTCCAGCTACTTCTTGTAAGAATACTCTTGAAGACTAGTGTTGCTGGTTGTGACTTTCAAAAGATTAAGCTAACTCTGTTGGACCCTGCTTGATGTGAATGAGAGTTATTTTGGACTTGATGAACCAATTTAGGAACATTTTCCTAAACTAATTCAAGGACGTGATGACGTTGTTTGAGAGCTTGCAATACCATGTCTAGGCCAGCCCCATAAGTGTGCTTGCGAACAACTTGCAGCGAGTGGTGTCACACATTTTCTGACAGTCTGCCAACTTGAGCACAAAGTTGGTTGTGAACTCAATGACATTAGTCAGCTGTTGGTCATGTTAGAGATCTGAACTCAGGAGTGGGTCGGATAGCCCGGAGAGCAAAACTCAGCGAGTTGTTGACAGTGGGCTCGACAGGGGCCGTGGCGACGACACCAGTGGAGACAATTTGCATACGGAGCGTTTCACCTCTTTTTGTAAAGCCATGAACGTAGAGTTTTTGTTGCGAACTTGGCTTTCTCCATGTGACTCTTTTACCCTTCTACGCACGGCAAGTAAGATGACATATTCCTTAACCCTTCGACTCATGCTACAGATTATGTCACGGTGGGATGACGCTCCGTCATTTCGGGAACTAGGCTCCTGATCCCGAAACTCTGGGACTTTGGGGTTCCAATAACTTTTCCCATGTCGGCGGTGTGGGAGCCCTTCATTATACCACCGTGAGCTCCAGCGTCGTGATGGTCAAGCGGTGCTGTATAGAGAGACGTTCCATGCTTAAAAGGTGTCTTTCTATTCCCGCGCTACGTGTCAGGACATGATGAGGCAAAGGCGTGGGTCTTGGACAACAAGGGTTGCGAATGCGTAAAAGGTCGCGGGGGGCGGTGCTTGTAAGGAACTCAACCACTACGACGGTCATATGCACGGTGAACGCCTCTATGATACTAATGAATCCCTCCATAAGGGGCGTCATGCTTTGGGGGGATGCGGTCACCATAGATGTGTTTGCTCGGTCGGGCTCTTGGACTAAAGCTATGCGGGCAGCACATACACCCCTTGGCAGTAGCTTGCCATGGACGTCTAACTCCACATGATGCGGATGAGCAGTGTTCTCGCGATCATCCCTTGAAGGGAAGTAATTTTCTGAACCTATGTATCTGTTGTTGTGCGAGGATAGGGGAACACTATCTTTCAAAACGTTCCCGACAATAGAACCAACTGATGCGCCAATTTTTCTTGGTCAGCGCGACACGATAAAATGTTGTTTGTCATCTTTTCCAAGTGTTAAAGGAATGTTCTAAGTGTTTGATTTTCTAAGTCTCAAGTTCTCTCGTCCTATGTCAGGGTCTAATGTCAAATTATCGGATGATATACGGGGAGAGGATTCGGGAGACAGACTTTGGATGACGAAAATTCTTCAAGGAACTCCAGGAGGCCTTTGGGGAGGTGGATGATGTGGCGCTCGGGTGCCACATATTCCACTTTCATTCGTCGTCAAAACTTCTAATTTTTTGGATAGAATGAACATTAGTTCACATTTTAAATAAAAATTTAAATGCATTTTAATTTCTTCTCCACTCTATCAGATTAAATAGGATGAATTAAATATAGAGAAACATATTCTTGAGTTCCATTTCAAGTACTTATCAGAAAACGCTACTTGAGTAGCGATCTCGTTGTAGAATGTTTTGTTTCAAAATGTGAAACAACAATGAAGCAACACTATTTACTTTTGTTTCCACTTTTTAAGATTATGAATTATTCAATTAATTATTTATGTTATTACTAATATTTTTGGTTGATTATTTTCTCTCATATAATTTATATTTATTATAATGTTATTTCACGTTTAATATTGAATGTTTCAAAGAAGCCTGTCAACAACTCGAACTCTAAAATCTTAACGTTTTAAGCTCTCATTTCCGTTCCACATATTGAATCGATCCGTTATCTACGAAACTTCGGTAATTCCGTTTATATTTTTGGTTGGTGTAACAGCCAATCTTGCCTGGAGCATCATATGCATATAGTCAATATACTTCTCCATGCACAACATTTAATTGAAAGCTGCATTTATGTAGGAAACATCTTCACAACTAAAAGATGTTTTTGATATTTGGAATTGAACCATGATCAATATGTTTGTCTCTTGCGAAGAAGAACTAAGTTTAGCGTTTAATTTATATTAATGAAAAGTTACAAACTTGCAAAGAGAAGATTAACATTCTTCAACTGAAGCCATATATATCAGAAGAAGCAGAGCTCTTGTTGTCCCACATCGAATACAATTGCAGCTGGCTGCGGTGGGAAGAGCTATAAAAAGAGAGAGGAGCTATTAAGAAAGCTACTTACCTGGACGGGGTCTATGTGTGATCAGGAAGGCACATGGCCTAGGCCAACTATCTTCATTGCACTTTGGAGAGGCATTGGCTTAAAATCAGCCCAAGTGGCTGAGTTTACGTCGTAATTTGTGGCAGTGGGGGCCTGCGTTCGCGCAGCCCCTCTCAATTCTTCACTTTAATGTTTTCGTTTACTTTGCTTTCATGTGCTTAAAATATATAAAATCCTCATTTATTTACAAACGAGTTATAATGATTGTGTATGATCATCTGTTTTCGATAATAGTTTTGGAAATACATATGTTTTTAGTGACTAGTATATTCGATGTACTTTAGGCATTTTATTTTTAAATCTATCGGGTTATGGCTCATCTAATTTAATGGCCTACATTAATCCGTCAACTCGCCCAATGTATATGTTTTTTTTTTTTACTGGAATTGAAATTTCATTACACGGGGGATAGGTACAATAGCGGTGACGAGAGTACAAACCAAACAACTAAAGCAAAACAACGCAAAACGAAAAAAACCGACCTAACAAACAAAAGAAAAGACCGACCTAAGAAAAATAGAAAGAAATCTCTCAGAATGCCCTATCTACCTGATATCCCCAAAAGAAGAAAGACTCTGCAGCTTACATGGGGCCTCGACTACTGTCTACCCCCAACCGGACCCTAGAGACAATCCAGACCATTCCAAAATATCCTGTTGACGACGCATAATGATCTGGACCCTACGTCGCCAACGACCATCCCATCTACCTAGTCAGCCTCGGCATTGGCGCCGAGGCCGTCTCCTCCTCAATCCATCCTCCCGCTCCTCCTCCTACCGTGGCCAAACCTGCATCACCGAGGTCCCCGACCCTCTTTCTTTTAATGGCCTTGTGGTTTGCCATCTACACCTATCAAAACTTTGCCAAAAAGCTACGCCGCCGCCTCCACAGAAAGCCTCGCCGCCACCTCCACAGAACCGGATACCGCCGCACCTTCTCTCCTCCTTCGCTCCGCTGATGGGTCTCTAATGATCGCGAAAGTGTCACAAAGCCCCGCCACTGATCACCTCTCTCTCAAAAACGAGAAATCCCTAAAACACCAGCCGCCGAAAACCCTAAAAGCAGGGAACCTCCCAGACGGAGTCAGACCACCGTTATGGCTTCGCCCGATGTATATGTTATTTCTCTATATTTTTAGGCATTTTATTTTTAAATCTATCAGGTTATGATCCATCTAATTTAATGGCCTGCAGTAATCTGTCAACTCGCCCGCAAACCACTAGTAATGCGAACCGTTGAAAACTATGATTGAAAGAGCGACTCATGAATTTGGTAAAACATTAATTTGCAAGCTGCAGTTTGAGTTACTCATGACCTTCAATGGGCGGGTAAACCGACTTTGTACACCACAATTTGATGTCATAGTATCTTTTTTTTTTTTCTTTTGCTACACCTCCCTTTTTTTTTTATAGGCTATACTTACAAGTTACAGTACTCTAAAGAAAACTCGAACCCGAGATCAAGAGGATCAAGAGCCTTAAACCGTTTGCCTCAGTGTTGGTGGGTGGATCTGGCTACACCTCTATTAACTAACAGTTACACAGTTGAAGCCCAGTACTGTAATATTGAAACCGATGCTAGTACAGTGGGGGTCAAATTGTAAATCATTCAAATTAGACGATCTTCCTTCAAAATCATTGGTTCTTCCTCCACCACCTCCATAGATCATAGCGGAAGCGGAGCTCTCATCGGCCATAGCACTGTGTACGGTTTCCAGATCTCTCCCAGAAGCAACGAAAGAGACGGAGAGCCAAAATGACGATGTTCCATTTTCTCAATTGTGCGATTCTCACCTTCGCACCTCACGCAGTCTACTACTCCGCCACTCCTTTGTACCTTCTTCTTCTTCTCCATTTCCATATACAATTTTGCTTGATCAATGCTTTTAACCTGTACTTAATTCGTACTCCTTTACGCAATCTGAATCTCGACCTCTTAATTTCTGTATCTGTCATGTTATTTTGTCTCTGACCGTATGTATGAATTGATACTGAGTTTTGGCAAAGGAGTATTCTTAGTTTAGCTCTAGCTAACTGTATATTTGTGGATTGTGCATTAGCTTGGAATTTTGAAAATTGATAAGATTTGTAGTACTATTAAGTATTTCTGTTTACAAGAGAATGTACCACTTTAAAATTGTGGTTGTTACATGAAATTAGATTCATCTTTAGTAATTCTGAGCTGTGATTCTGTAGATTAGTGCTAATGTGGACTTATTATGACAATCTAGCAGCATTTTGAAATGCTTTTGTGGATACCATGATGCAGTCAGTAATTCCAAATGTGCAGATAATAGAAGAATGGAATAGTAGAGCTTAATTCTGAAGCATTTCATTAAACAACTTTAGTGCATTGGTTTCTTCATCATCTTGCCTCACCAACTTTGCATCCACTCCTCCAAAAACGTTATATCTTGATCCTTGGGAAGTTTTATTCAGCAGATGCACTTTTTGTTTCTTACACCAGGTCTTGAAATTCATACGATGCTGATACTTTTTTAAGCTGTTGCTGCTCATATTTCTTACCTCCCTCATTTGTCTCAGGACATTATCTATTATAGAGAGCATCAACAGCTTCCATTTTGTCTAGCTTGGCCAAGATTTGCTCCATTATAGTTAGAGATCTCTCTCTCCACGAGTGCTTTCAGTTTCTCTTTGCTTTATTTGAGGTCCACTTAAATGGTTGGTAAACGGTTTTTGAGATCACCCACCTCCATGCCCAGATTTTAGGCTCTGATACCACTAACACACTTTGCAATTCCAAATGTGTAGAAAATAGAAGAATAGTAATAGCTCAAGTGGGAAGAAGTGTAGATGAGAGAAGATTATTGAGAGGAGTAAAAGGAGGTTTAGAGATAGATCCAGAGAAACAGGGATTAGAAAGAAATCATATTTCATGGTTTTTGAAAATGAGATTGCAAGAAAACTGAAAATACAACGGAATTGGGCTCTAACATGGTCTAATGATATGGTAAGAGTAGGCTAGTAAATTGGGCTTGCATCATACCATAGTAGAAATTTAGCTTATAGAACATCCGCAGAATTTAATTTGCTACTTACTAATCTAAACATGGAATTCTGTTATGAAATTTCTGATTATCATGACATTTCTGCTTTTAGTCGTTTTTATGAAGCTTATCTAGTATGATCTCGTTTGTCAGCAATGGATATAAAACTTATACGGTGACACCTATTGGCAGAGACATTTGCTAATGTGTTCTTGGATTGAATGACAAAGGGAATCCTTACAGTCTCAATCCTACATGACAAGTTTGTTGGGTTTTAGCCTCTATGCCATGATTGTCGTTTGATGTCATCATAAAATATTTAGGAGATAAATTATTTATGTTATATGTATGATGGTTAGATGGTGCTTGGTTTGTAATTGTGTAGAATTTAACTAATGCTCCCAGTCCAGGCCAATGAGGCCTTACCAGCCTTCTTGGGTGGCATCTTCATTCATATTGCCCTATCATAATATGAATCTTGGAACTTCTGATACCAGTTTTTATACATTTGGAATCTTTAACTAGGACTACTTGTTTTTAGCTATATTGGCATATGAAATTTGCTTCTGGATATCTTTTTGTTTCATTGCATTCTATTATTCTAATAACGCTCCTTCTGTGGTTGTCTACTGTGTCGGCATATTATCAATTTCTTGCTAACAAGTATATGGTTTCAGATCCGAGTACGCTACTCTTGGCACCTCTGTTAAAGCAGCTGTTGTTTATCTTGTAACAGCTTTAGTAAAGGTTAGCCAATGCGTTAATATAATCAACTAGGTCAGATATTATATACCTTGAAACTTGCGATTTCATGGCTATTTATTTGATTATCTTGAATGCATTTTACATTTTGTAATTATGGTTAGACTTGTAGAACCATCTCTAATCAATGTTTCTCCAAAATTTTGACAGCTTGTTTGTCTAGCAACCTTCCTGAATGTATCTGAAAATGAAAGTTTTGATCCTTACCAGGTATGTGACTTTTGAATTTTGTAATTAGAAATGTTTTGTTGTTGTCTCAGATTCCAGAAACTAACACTTCTACACTTAGTTTGTTCATGGATAATGCATAATTTGTTTTCAGGAACTGCTGAAAGCTCTAATTGGTTTCATAGATGTTGCTGGGCTCTGCTTTGTCTTGACCCAGTTGACTCACAGAAACATTTCTCAAAATCATAAATTCCAAGCAGTTGGCCTTGGTGAGTAAAACCTTAATGTCATGTCTCCGAAAATCAGTTTCTTTCTTCAATTATACTTTTTATTTTTTATACTATTTGGAAGATTGGTTGATCTTCTA
This sequence comes from Pelargonium cotyledonis, assembly GCA_036897625.1. NCBI lineage: Eukaryota > Viridiplantae > Streptophyta > Magnoliopsida > Geraniales > Geraniaceae > Pelargonium > Pelargonium cotyledonis. The sequence goes on from JAYMTA010001448.1 coordinate 9,281, forward strand.
TTGCTTCTCTAATCACTAAATATTTGTAAGTAAGACTATGAGCTCTTTACTTTTAACACTTGTCAGGGTGGGCTTTTGCTGATGCTGTGCTCCATAGATTGGCACCTCTTTGGGTGGGTGCTAGAGGGCTAGAATTTACTTGGGAATACATTTTCCAAGGGGTTGAAGCAAATGCAAATCTGGTACATCCATTTTCTCCATGTTTATCTTCAGACCAAAAGGTCTTTGTATTAATTTCATAGGTTTGGTTGCAGGAAAAAAAAGTTTTTAAATTAATCTCTTGGTTCCAGGACTCGGGTGGTACATTTTCTTGAACAATATGTTGGAGAGAAAAGTTACATTCTTCATTGTTCTTCTGCATCATTTTTCTTTAATCAGGTGCTTTGTATATCCCTTTCTGCCTTGGGGTCTTTGATGTGGCTCCGGAAGAACAAACCAAAAACTCTGATTCCTCTAATATACATTTGTGCTGGAATTGTCGCTACCATGCCATCTATCATAAGGTCGGCTATTCAACCTTTACCCATTTTTGTGATGTTTGTGTACATTTTTCCTAAATATCAACTGAGCTTTGGACCTTCTAGCTGGAGAGGGACTTACCCATCCGTAAACAAATTGATGAACATATAAAAGAAGAGAAACACGAAACTCTGCTTGCCCTTCTTGAACCTCTTAAATAACTGGGATTTTAATTCCAAAATGCAGTATCATAAGGTATTAGGTTTTATGCTGAATCTCGGCTTCTGCAGCTATCTGAGGAAAGGCTTGGGCTGGCACTTTCCAAAGGTTGTAGGCTTCGAACTTTTCACGTCCCTGGGGAGTGTCATTATACTCGCGCAATGAGATCCAGGATCAGCAACTTCCTCTTTGAGGCTACTTCTGATTCAAATTTTGTTTGATCTGCTTAACAGAAATTTCTGATATTCATTTGAAGTGAGTCAGTGTATGAACTCTTGGCGATATTTTTGTAACCAATATGCAGGATTTTCTGTAGTCTGAACATTCTTCAAATCCTAGTGGAGCTAATAGCAATGAATAAAAACAGAGCAGCAAAGAAGGCATATTATTTATAGTTGCGAGAGAGATCAAATGAGTGAGATATGGAGACTCCAAAACAACTCAATTGTACATTATACATGAGAGAGAGGTTGCAGAAGAAGAAAACTGAAGTTATAGAAGAAATGTTGACAAATCATTCTTCAGATTCTTCCACAAACGCTTCGATCCGGAGAAGAACGAATCCGACAGCAACACCAACCAGGACGAGACCATTCATGACTGCAGCAATCTTGAAAATCTCAGCCACTGCACTGCACTTGGCACGAAGGCCAATTGTGCTCCTTCCTAGGCCATGGATTGGGGCTCTGAGCGACCTCACCACATTGGCAAAAGCCTGGTCTGAGTTCAGCTGCGAGCCCAGAGAGACCAAACTGTTTTGTGCCTTGAGTCCTTGATACTCGTTCATGCCTCTTATGTACACCACCTTGTTTGTCCTCTTCTGGGTTTTTCTGGTGGAGCTCACGGCGGAGCCGGTGGCCGTCACCGGGACCAGGGAAGCTGATGCTGTGGCCATTTCTTGCCTGAGTTGCTCTGATGTGAGTGGAGAAAATTGAAGTGGTTATGGTGTGTTTTGTTTTTGTGGTGAAGATGAGGAAAAGTTTTAGAAGGGGGGGTGAGTGAGATGGAGATGTGAGGATAAGGTAAAAGGAAAAATGATTGGCTATCAGACAATGAGATGAGATAGGTGAAGTGTGTGTGTATGTGGCTACACGGAATCAAATTTGGGCCTGGGCTTTGCTGGGCTACAATCCTCTACATTCAGCTTTTTGTAGAGAACGATGAGATAGAACATATGTTTTTTTTCTTTGTTTCCGATCTATACATGGTGTACTTGAGCGGGCTCGCAAACTCGCAATTGAAATCTTTACATCTTTACTACACTTAGACTGATCTTCATTTGAGTGTAAGGCACAATTAAAGCTCATCTTTGTCTCCAATGGTAACATATGCTTTTGTTACTCTAGAAAGTCTGATTTTGTAGATACAAGTATCAAAAGAGATGAGAAGTTACAAGACACCTATTAATAGAGAACGATGTGATGACATATGTGAACCCGACTTAAAACAGAATGCAACATGACATTAGAAAATTATGAGAAGAACGAGTTTATCAATGAGTTTTAATTAAAACGATTTTGAAACTATATGTTTCTCTTATGTCATCATCAAGTTGCTATATGGGCACATCCATCATATCCACAAAGTTGTAATTCATATCGGGAGCTTAATAGAAATAATTTTTCAAACATGCTTCAATCAAATGAAGATATCCAAAGACTATGTGCGCGCCTAAAAGAGGGTAAATCAAAGGAGTAAAAAAACTTGTATGTCCCGTTATCTAGAATAATCGACCTAACAATATGATTAGGAGAGAGATGTGGATGTGGAAAAAGACAACCTTGTTCACGATCGTCAATACACCTTCACCTTTCAACATCATAGTGGAAAACTCATCTTAAACGAGTTGAACATCGTTGTAAGCACCAAATATATCCTCCTTAAATGAACTACTACAAGAGGAGGTTCAACAATGTTCCCAAATAGTGAAATCCATCCGAAGATGAAGGGTACGCCTACCTAGAAAAATCCCTGTAAAATACCAAAGCACGTCCCAAATCGGGTGGAGAACTGCAAACTATTCAAATAGGCAAAAAGGGTATTCAATTTTTATTTTTAGATGAAATAAAGCAACCTTTAGTTTTGGTTAAACATTACAGAAAACCAAACTAAAAAATCACCCTAACAGAAATGTACTAAACTTATAAATCCACAATCTGAGTGCTAAAAAACATGTGATCATTGGGTTCAGAATTTCCAATATAAGACGAGCACAGCATTCAACAATATCATAAACCAAAGCAACATACTTAAAAATATATGAAGTCTCAAAAGAGATGTCAAAGAGTTTCATCAAACAAAAGCCATCTAAAAATCAAAGAGCAACCAATTGTCTTGATTTGCTGTGATGCAGGTTTACTCGGATTAATACCTAGTACTTCAATATTAGCAAGGTTCTGTAAATGACCACATAACTGAAAATGGTGCACTCACTCGTTGAGGTTTAATTCCTGGTGAAGTCGTTTCCTATCCCTTTCAAGCCACCTATCCTCCCTCGCACTAGAACTAGTGCTAATTCTGCTCGGTGGAATTGCCCTTTCTGACCTATCCAGCCTCGCAACAGAACCTGGAGTAACTTCGAGGTGTGTAACCGCGACTTCTGCCAAATTCGCCAGCCTTGAACCAGAACAGGGCGCAATTTGGGTGGGCGGAACGGCCTCTGCAGTTATTGCCCTTTCTAACCCCTCCTGCCCTGAACCAGAATCGAGAGCAACTCCAGCAGGTTGGATTGCCCTAACTAACAACCCCTCCTTCCCAGAACCCGAACCCGAACCAGAGCCCATGAGAGTAACTCTTGTGGATGGAACTTCCATTTCTGGCAACCTCAAACCAGAACCAGGAGTAACTTCAGTGGGTGGAATTTCCTCAGGGACAACGCGAAATATGGTAACATCAACGATACCAGTGTTACCCTCTGATAAAACATACTTGAACACGCACACATCATATAATTTCAATTTGTTATCTGCAACAAACTTCTCCCACCCGCCATCAAACCTTCCATAGCATCCACTATTATAATATTTATAGTCAAGTACCCATGTACTGTCTTTAACACGGAGAACAACTTTTTTTATTCCTGAAGAAAGATGTCGATTCAACCACTTTTTGGGAACTCCCTGAATGAAGTAACACAATGTGTTCAACAAATAAGGCCAGAGTTAAACACTATTCAAAACGAAAACATTTCAATTCTGATCATCTTTCCATAAATTAGCTTGTCAAGATAGAATGAACAAAGACTAACAAAAGGTACATTTCAAATATCCAAATTATAGAAATGAAAAGAGTTTACCACATAAAATAACTTGTGCACTTGACTTGATCGCATCACCCTCAAGAAGCTTTCATCAGTCAGTGCTGCTTCGGCCATCAGTAAGGCCCTCGCTTTCTGATCTTCATCTACAAGCGTTCTATCTGACACATATTACATGTGTAAGTTCAGTGTCAGATTCAGATGTAAATCAATCCAAATTAATAATCAAGTTCACCATTAAAGCGCAAGTCTACATTTCTAATATATAGAGTAAGCCAACAAGCAGCATTTGAATTCAATAGGATGGAAATAAAGATATATATACACATATTTGACTTGGAATGAAAGATATATGGTTTAAACTATGGTCCAGCCTAACTACAGCCTATGTGGAACTTATTCAGTGAATGCCCATCCAAAACATTAACGGAATCCTTAATTTGTACCACGGGTAGAGGAGAGGAACCTGGGGGTCCTGAAATACTGTTCTTTAAAATCAAAGCTTGCATTAAACATCAAAAGTAATTTAAAAAGCCTACCAGAGGCAGGTCTCGTTTTTACTCCCCAATCAGATGTAGAAGCTTTGTTGCTTCCTAAGGGCCTTCTAGAGTAAACCCATTTGGTTCGAGTTTTCCTCTGAACCTCAGAGATGGCAAGCTGTCCTCTTCGTATCCTGTGACTGGAATCATCAGTAGATTTTTCTAATGGTCCGCTACCAACACATTCAACAGAAGAGTTGTGACTAGCAATTTCAACAGAACTCTCCCGCTCTTTCCCCTTTCTCTTTTTCGGACAATTATTAGGTTCTGCAGTCTCACGTTTTCTAACAAAATACGAAGCTTCCTTTTCACAGAAAGTCAGGTGGTCAAATATTAGAACTTGAAAACATGAATCTCTATTGTATGTAAAGACCAAAATATCATTCTCTTGCAGAGCATGATCTTTTGCAAATTGCCCCCATCCATGTTTCAAAAGCAGGGCTTCATCATCTCTCACCAATCCAACGTTCCAGGTAGCACCACTTGGACCAATGAGTGCCACACTATCAGGCAGTTTCCCCCTGGATTTTTCCGAGAACTTGCTGGGTATGGTCTGCAATAAGAAGAAATTATTTAAATTTTGAAATAAAAATTTCAAGGAAGACTATGTACCCTTTGGATGTGGAAAAGGTTGAAGGAAAGAAGAGATCAGCCTCCACACAAAATTTACTTTCCATGCTCCCTATCTTTCACCTTTATTAGAATTTGACGCATAAAGAAACTAAAGCTTGTAATTTTTCACATTGTTAACCAAAAGATACACAACCAGTCAAGCAGACTGCTCTAACTTTTTGTTGAGCAAGATATACAAGACTTTGTAGCATCAAGATGGTACTTGATTCAAGGATAAGAAATGAAAAGAACCAAGAACAACATTCAGTCCTAATGAAACTAATGATTCTGTTTTATGTGTTTGTTCTCAAGTAATTATGTCAACAACAAAAAATAACAAGATAAATTCACAAATAACAGACACACATATAAATCCCCATAACAAATTAGCATAACTCAATAATGTCCATGTCATCAAAATCACACAAAAAAAGTTAAAAAAAAAAATCCCATGAATAATTATTTCTTGTAACAAACCCAATTCCCCAAACCTAAACCATCACTACTGTGAAGTAGAAAAATAGTCCTGATAAAAGATTTACTTTATCGATGATGTAAAAAAGCCAAAGGCCTTGCGTGTTTTGGCACATTTTGGGCAGATAAGTATTTTAGTTGGTCCCAATAGCTACCAAATGCAACCAACACTGACATAACATGTGGGCATACCCATAGTGCCACACATTGTTTTTTGCAGTATATGAATCAAAACCATGACAACCTTAACAGTACAGGCAGTCACGGTTTTAATTACATTTTCCCTCTAATTACAAAAGGTGGCCACGAATTGGAAAGGCACGGTTTCTTAAAAATAGAACATTCAAGCACAATATGAGATGATGGTGAATTGCATCCAGTGTTTTAAAAAACCCTGAGGCGCTTTGATTGAGGCACATGTGAGGCTCCTGATGCGGGCACCTCAATGCTGAATTTGAGGTACAATTGAGACGCGCCTCGGTGAATTTTTTGCTCTTCATCAGGTCAAATTGATAAATAAATAAACAATAAATAATAATAATAAAACTGTTCACTTTGTGTATTAAATTAGGACAACTATAATGAAATCTAATCATCAAAGTCCCAATTTACAAGATCAAAACTAATTTTTATCTTGTAAATTGGAACTTTTAAGTTGGGGAGTCTTCGTTTAGAGTTACATAATGTAACATCTGCCACATAAATTGTACTGTTATGTTAATGCCAGCAATTTATCCAATACTGTATATATTCAAAAAAGAGGATAAAACAATACAATAAAGAACCAGTAACAAATAACTAGTTGTAATGATTAAAACTCTTCATTTTTAATAGTCCCAGTTACAAGATCAAAATAATTTTGAGTCTTGTAAACTGAGACTTCTAAGATGAGGACTCTTTAATAAAGGATTCTATGATTTAAAATATGTCTACATAATTGTACTATCAAGATCAGCAATTTGATTATTATTATTACTGAAGATTTATTAAAAAAGGAAAAAGATAAAGCAGCACGGCACAGAGCCATTAGCAAGTAAGCAGCAAACTAATATATTCTTTCATTAATGTTTTCGTATTGTTTATGTTTAAATATATAAGTTTAGGTAAATATTTAAAGTGCGCTTCACTTCATTGAATCCCACGCCTCAAATGCGCCTCACGTCTTTAAAACATTGATTGCATCATTGAAAGAAAAAGGCCAGGACTTACCAGTTGTTGACGAAAATCACCGGTGAGAGACTGATTGAAAGAATGGGACTTGAAATGATTCCAGTATATGCCCTCCATCCATTTTTGACAATCCTTTTGCTTCTCACTCATTTCTGAAAGCATGCAAGCTGATCTGTGATTTTATGGATAAGAAACACAAGTAATAAAATGAAAATCAAGGAACAAGGAGAGAGATGCAACTCTGAATCTGAATCGCTATGAGGCTAGGCCAAAACAATTGTTTGAATGATGTAACTGAGATTTATAGCTCTCAGTCAAATTCTTGATAAGGGACACTGGCTGAGGCTGGAAGTGAAGCACTTTGGTAATGGAAAAGACGTTACAAAAAACACTTGGCCGTCTACTGGCTCCTTACACTGGATAGGTGATGTTATGAACAGCTCGGCATTAATGCTCGATTTAATACCCAACTCATCCCTCACTAAATTCATGCACTGCTCACAGATTTCAATTAATTTTTTCTTAATAAAAGTGAATGCAATGTATATACCATTTTAATTTATTTATTAGTAATAATTATTTTTTTAAAATATATTTATTTACTAGTAATTATTGTTAACCTATTCTTTAACAAGTGCAAAATAATTATTTTTAGTTACAAAAATTGAAATAAATAGGTGCATAAAAATATAACCATAACTTTTAAAGTCTTATTTATAAAGTACATAATATTAGTATCGGAAAGTGCTCGGAAATTCAAATATTTTTTGTGTGCTATTTTTATTTTTCATGTAGTATAATAACATCATGGTTTTGCATAAAGAGATGTTTAGTCAACCATTCCTTCAGGATAACATAAATGATGCCACCAGGAATCATCTTGAATTAAATAGGGTGGATTAACTAAAAAAGGAAAAACAAAAGAATTAATTGCGGAGCCGTGTGAGGTAGAAACCCTCAAGTATGGTTTAAGGGAAGGAGTTGACCTACCTATTCTGACTTGGGAAAGAGACAATTCGACAAGGAGATTCCGAAATTGCGGAGGATTGGTTCGACCAAGCTGCTGAGCATTGGAAACAATCTATAGCAATACTCTTGGTAAACACCATAAACATAATACCTAAGCCAAACTTCATCGTTTTTCAAGATTAGTATATATTTGATTCTCGGAAGGTTAAACAAGAAAAACAAGAAACAAGGCACAATGATCCAAGCATTGGAAATGTTACTACTAACCTGAAAAGTTTCCTCTATAAGCTAGTGGGTCACATGATGATTATGGCACTCTGATTGCTCATTGTTGCTGTATGTGCCACCACAAAGGCTCTCATTTTCTCTTCTTCAGTTTAGTAATAGGTCTTCTAGTTGACACATATTGCTAAGCTAGAAAGCACAGAAACGAGGTTTCACATTTTCAGCACAAAATAGGACATGACACAACAGGATACATCAATTTTTAACATAAAAAATATGCAATAAAAGTGTCAAATTAAAATTTCTTCTAATATTAAAACTAACAGTAAACTTGTCAAACAAAGTGCGGATCACTGGCAAAATGCTTGATTATATAACACAAAAACACTATCTAAGTGTGAAGTGTCTCATTGGCTGTGACTTGATGGACCCACATTCACCGTCTAAACAAGTTATGGATCATATTAGTAAAAGCAAGCCAACACAAACATTCGGCACTATTTTTACCAATTGAAGCAGGAAAAACAAATTTCCAATTGATTAAGAAATTCAGTCCCTTCCTGTTTTGGATTTAATAATAAAATAAAATAAAATAAAAACTGATGATCATATTTAGATGGGGATGAGTATGATAAATGTCCCAGAAGTACCTATCATCATTGTTAAGATAAAGGAACACGGTTTACCCTTTCCTACCTAGTAGTACATTAGCATAAAAAACATTCAACAGATCACCTTTCACCATCTAAAATCAATATAAAAGCCCCAACTCTACAGGGGGAAAAGGGCAATCCAAAGTTGTAATCCATTAGTCAAAGTAAAGCTAAGATTAGAAGTTCATGATGACTTACCATGTTTGACTTTGACCAGCACTGCTGAAGTAGATCCTCGGCTTCATGCACTCCATCAGTTTAGCAAGGACTAAATTTAGCTTACTTCCTTAATCCCCACCTCTTTCAAGCCACCAGGGTATCTAACGACTTTGTGAAGCCTTCATCATCCTTTCTTATCTCTAATGATAAGCATTTCTTTCTTTCATCTGTCTTGCATTCGGAGACCTGTTTCCCCTATGCTCATATTCTTAGATAAAATACGTCTTCCTACTTACATATGTTATGCACATCAAACAACAGATTGTGACTCTCTAGTACAATCATGATAAGAAAACAATTATGTACAAGAGAATGATCATGTTCAAGTTATTTCTAACAATATCTGAACATCGACATAATCAATTTAGTTGCAATCACAATTGGAATCAGTAACAAATAACAACTGAATCAGGGAAACATAGCATGGTTATGATTTGAGAAGTAACAAAAGTGAATTCTTTTACGTGCCAGAGTAAGTGTCAGAAGTTATGTTTATCAGCTTTCAAGAAAATACTAAAGCAATGAATACTTGGAAGACTATGATAAACTTGTAGATAGAGCCAATCCTATCGTATCACATTATTTTTTACATTCCAAAATTCAACTCAGGGTTCGGTTTGGAAGCCAGCCTGTGTTTCTTGAACCTCCTTTTTCGAAAACCTCTATTCCACACTTCAGTCACTTTATTATCTAGTAACTTCGCATAACCATGTTAAATCATTTTAAGTGCAAGAAGCAAACACATAGATAGAAGCCTGACTGATAATAACAAATACAAACTTGATAAAAATAAACCAACCTCACCAAATTTAATCAAACAAAAAAGAGTAAATAGACAGAGGAAAACCAAGAAACTACCAAGCACGTAGCAACAACTACATTGCATTCTCCGACATAGTTGTCAACTTGTCACTGAAGCACTCAACATCACGGACCTCAACTGCTATCAAAATTTTGGATGATTACAATTTACAAAGAGAACACACATTTTGGTCACAGCAATAAATAACTTACAAGCTGGTTTCTCATAACCAGGACCAATGTACCGAGGGAAGCGGATAATTTGGAACTGGCTTGGATCTTCTCTTCCCCAGTTATGTTTTCTTCACAATTTTCTTCCATTTCTCTGCATTTGAAAAAAAAAAATAGATAAATTTTTAGGAACTCTCAGATATTAAAATACAAAAATAATAAACAAAATATAATCCAAACAAGAACGACTTACCTTTAAACTTCCTTCGATCAAAACCCTACAAAACTAAGTTCGATATTAGATATATGTAGTCGTTATCTTTGCGCCTCCATTGGGTTGATGGGTTGTAATAAAGGTCGCACCTTGAGACCAGAAAAAATCGAATCTCCGAAACCCAGATAGAGGAAGCAAAACAAAGATGACGGCAACAACATTTTTGCAGACCCTTTGATGGACCAACAAAACTCACAACCCATTGCCAGTCTCGCTCTATCAGGAAAATCGGGTTTTTTGGCATTTTAGCCCAAAGGAATGAAGAAATTTGAGATATGGCCACAAAGATTGATGATTTGGACATCTAGCCCCATCCATGATTTTTGCAATATTTAATTGAGGGCTTGGACCCTTGGCGCCACTAATTATGACCTTCCCGGGTTTTCAAAGCCGGCCACCGGCAATAATTTTTTTTTATTTTGGTCCAAAATAAAATCACGTTCATTTATATATAGTTCTAAAAAATTATAATTTATACTCTTTGCTGCAACCAATAATTGCAACAATTTTGTCGTTTCGATACACAAAGCAACACCGGATTTAGCCGACCTGAGAAAATTATTTCGCGACTATTCAAATGTAATTACGAAGTCGTGCCAAAAATATATTTATTACATAAATGTAGAAAATTGATACAATAGGCAAAATTAATTATGACGATTTGTCAAATGACT
>JAYMTA010001449.1:0-19975 GCA_036897625.1 Pelargonium cotyledonis
ATATATTAGATTAGTTGAAAAATGAAGAAAACATCATGTCCATAAGACATATAGTTAAAGACGTAATATCATAAAATGTTCAAATTAATCATGGGGCATTACTAATGCTTGTGAATGTTTTTCATCATTTCTGTCAAAACCACCCATCTTACTAAAAGACTGAACAACTAAGAAAGCCAGGGATTGGATTCTCTCTGGAAAAGGTAATGATGCCGGGAAACAGATTTTCCAACATCTTTTATCTACTCCCAGTATTGGGCATCCACGCACGCACCCAAAGTTTCAGAGTCTCTAAAGCTTCATAGCAAATATGCGCAATATAGTGTGAGTGAGCAATCGAAGTTTATTATAGTGATAACTGATTGACATTGGTCTATCGTGCTAGCTAATTGGTCTTAGAATTGTCGATTGCTATAAAATAGGATTTGGAGCTGATGTATACTTACCCAGGAGGATCTAGATTTCACACTTTTAGAAGCCTTGACTAACTGAACTTTAGCTTGGGTTGTTGCAACAGAAGAGGCGTCAATGTTGGATGAAATGTCATCTGTGTTACAAAAGAACGATAGTTTTTATTTTTGCATAGTAAAAGCAAATATCTTCATGAAAGGAAACAAAAGTGGTGCGTGTATGGGAAGAAAAGCCCTCCATGTTATTGGGACCTTACCTATAACCACACCCTGCTCATGAACAAGCACTGCAAGGTCCCTAAATATTTCATTTGTTTCTCCAATTTGCACTTCAATGTCTCTAATGCCTTGTTCCCTTTCTTCAATAATGGCCTCGTTGAAGCCGATTTCATTATCCAGCAGAAAGACCTGCTGCCTGCATATTTTTATTTATCAGCAACCCAAAATAAGAACGTGTCTACATTCTATTAATCTATTTCACTGAACAAAATATTAATTTAAGATGAAAATTCATACTTGGTTTTCGGAGCTCAGGCCAGTGACCAGTGAACTCTACTACTCTTAAAAAATATGGACCAGAAGTCCTGAACATTCACCTTCTCTCAAATTACAAGCTTTATACCCTACCAATCTTATGACAAAGCAAGTTGGGTTCTATGTTGCTTTAGCCTCATGTTCGTAATTTATGAAACACAAACTACATCGCTCTCATCGAAAATAAAATGTCTTATGTTTAAAATTAACAACCACAATACTTAATTTGCTACATTTATGTGTTTTAGACACAAGTAATAGTAATACACAACACATAGAAAAGTGAAAAATGACTCCATTACTAATATACACATGCATAATTCAAATGAAATGCTTACTAAACCTCCAAATTGATAAAAAATTAAGTCATTTGAAGTACCAGAAAATTTAGGTTTACCTCTTCTGTTCCATCAAAAAAGGCTGGTTCTCCCGATCCATGCTAGGTGCCAAACGGTCACCAGAGTCAGACCTGATTCCAAAACCACAACACAACACACGCTGTCGCATACAGACTTCACACAAAATCAATGATTTACACTTCAAACAACCTAAGATTGCTATGTGCACTATGAGCGCGCGCACACACAATCTCATATAGACTACCACAAAATCATTGAATTACAAATCAAACAACCTAAAATTGCTCTATACACAGTGAGAATATACACATACACACAACACAGTCTCATACAGACAAACACAAAAACAATGAATTACACTTCAAACAAGCTAAAAATTGCCTTACACACTGTCAGCATATACGCATACTACTAAGAGCATGAGCAATGGTGGGACTCAAATTGAGTCCTTATTTGTAATATTTTATTTCTATGCTATGCCACATAAGCAAAGAACCTCATCAAAGTTGATTTCTTCGTTCATGAGATCCATATTAAGTCCCAAGTTATGTATATTATATTATGAATATTTTTGTCACATGATATCACACAATTGACTAACAAATTAAAATAATGACAATCATTAAGGTCCAAGGCCCTCGACCCATACCTCTCAAGGGTCCCCATACAACCGTGGTCTCGATGTTTTTAGAGTCCATTTTGTGGTCCCAATACATTTTGTACCACCATTGTGATGCTCTAACACAAAATCAATGATTTACACTTCAATCAACCTAAAATTGCCATATGCACGGTGAACATGCACACACTGTTTCATACAGACTAACAGAACCTCAGTGATTTACCGTTGAAACAAATTAAAATTGCTATATACACACTGTGAGCATATACACATACATTGATGATGAAGATGGTGAAGGACTAGCAGGTGTAAAGGTAGATTCACGCTCCGCAGCAAGCTGTTGAACTTTCTGGAATTCTTGCAACGTAATTTGAAAATCTCTCGCAAGCTTCGCATCTTCAATTTTCTTACTCGGCTGCTCAAAAACGAACGGATTCAGCTAATCTTCTTCACATCAAATACAATCGCACCTAATTCCTCAAACCGAGAACGTTACAACTTACATTGACATTGGCGTCGTGATCGGCTTCGCTGAGCGCTTTGAGCTTCGCAGAAGTTTCCTTCACCAACTGCAATATCCGTTGCCTCGTGCTGTGCCTGTAAACAGCAAAACAAGACAGGATCTGTAAAATTGGCGTCTCTGAGGAGTAAAAGCAGGAAGATGAGAGAGAAATAGAGGAGCTGTACGGACAGTTTGAGGCGGTGGTCGGGAGTGTCCTTGGTGGTTCCGATGGAGTCGACGAGGCGGCGGAAGGAGGAGACGGCGGTGTTGATCTGAAAAATTCCGGCGGCCACCGCCTGCGACGGGCTCTGAGGCGCGAATCGAGAGGAGGGTTTGGAGCCAGGCTGCTGGAGATCTTGGAAGCTCATTTTGGCGCGAGTGACTTCTAGGGATTTTGCTATTACAGTGAGCTTCTCTCAATTTTCAGTGATGGTCACTTAATATTATTTTAAAAATTATGTACTCTTAACACCTTTTCACACCGGGGGGTCTCTCTGTGCTGAGAAAAATTAAGAAAAAGTTAATTAATATCGGATGTTTACTATTATATTTTTATAATTTTTATAAAAATATTGTTGACAAATTATACATAACTAATTTACTAAAAAATAATAAGACTCATTTTTAAAACAAAAATATAATTAAAATAAAACACTTATTTTAAAATTAAGAAAGTATAATTTTTTAAAAATAATTAATAATTTATTTTAAGGGTGAAAAAATTAAAAATTAATTTCATTAAAATTAATAGTCAATAGAAGATTAAAACCATTCTTAATCAAATGAACCATTTTTTATTATAATTTCTAAATTATCAGTCTAGTTCGAATGTTTATTTATGTTTTGAATTTATTAGAAGAGAGAATAATTGTTCCTCCGAAGTGAAAAAAATAACCTTTTTTTCTTTTTATAAAAATGTATGATCATATTTTCTTATTTTTTTTTTTAAAAAAAAATCCTAACTAGTTAATTGAAAAAAACCCTAAATTGTACGAAAAAATCAATGTGTTTTATGGCCAATTGAATTTTTGCACATTAGGTGGGTGGTGGGAGCAGATCCTATAGCCTTAAATGAGTAATAAAAAAGGATGTGAGCCGAATTTCTTTAAATAATGACAAGGCCAGCACGACATCAGATCACAGAGATGGATGGCTACCGCTATAGTTGACATAAAATATGTGAGTTTTTTTTTTATCTGATCCAACCCAAAATTTAACGAAATAAGTCCGAGCCAACCCGAAAGTTGGCCAAATAAATTTGGATCAGGCAAAAGTCGGTGACAATTTGGACTTGAATCCACAAACCCCCAAAAGTTGCTGTCGACACATGGGTATGAAACCCAAATTGACCCACCCCCAAACTACACTTCTAGATCCAACCACTTAACCTACACATTTTTTTAATGTAAAACCAGACCCGACAAACCGTTTGCATCTCTTGCAGAGTTGGGTCTGGGTTAGGCCTTTTCAACCCGAACCTCCAGCTCTATAACAAATTTATATCTGCACCAACAAATGATAAATAGTTAAAACAATTGTTGTCACAAAAAATGAACTTAAGACACATTGTGCACATACCAGTTCTAGCTCGAGGACTCACCTTCTCCTTTATAACGAAGTACCTGAACTCAATACAGAAACGAAACAGAAAAATCTCTAGAACCAATGATTTCAGTATCGAATTTGATTGTTGTTCATATATATGGAAAACATATATAACTAAATTAGCCAAAAACGACGAAGAAAACAAACATTTCATGTCTTCTATACAAAATTTGAGGAAAAAGAGAGCCCTACATGCTTCATACTACTTTCCACGAGTTAAGAGCAAGACCTGTACATGATGATCGAGACATCGAGCAGAGAGTTTCTGCTAAAGTAGCATTTGGATTAAAAGTCTTGAAACAAGAATCAGGGCCTTCTCGTGGCCAAAAAACTTTTGATCCAAACACGAGCAGTGAGAATCTTATTTCCATTTTGATTTTAATCCAAAGGCTACCTATACGTAGTATATCATACCAACTTCAATAAGGCTGATGTGCGGGATGTTTAGAGCCACAGCGGGCCCTCTACAGTTCTTTCGAAGAAACGAGTATCCAATATCGATCACGAGCTTCTTCAAATACGAGGAAGATCGTCTGGCTTTCACGTATGAGTGTCCCATGATGTACGCAACTCCGGCTTCCTTAGCTTGGATCAGATCCATGAGCTCTTCCTTAACCGCAATATCCATTCCCGGGTTCTCGGGTATTTGAAACCTTACGTGGCGTCTCCTGATCTGTGGGTTCTCATCATCATAAACAGATCCCAGACTCTGGAGGGTTAAGGATTTGCTGCTTTGCATGGAGGTGTTCATGCCAACGTCCTCTATTTCGGATACTAATAAGCTCGAGTTTGACTGGACAGTTCTCGTGCTGATCACAGCCATCCTCCCGTCAAGCGACGAGTTCTCGGAGCTTGAGAACTGTGGTTGGACGGCTTCCATCTGGATGAATTCAGCTATGCTTTGTATGAGCTGGTCCTCAAAGTTTCCATCGTCCCGTTGAATGTCCTTGTACCCGTATCTCACAATGCAGCGGTACATACGGTAAGGTCTAGGGCAAACCCGACCAATGAGGAAGCGTTCTTCGGGAGGTACACAAGGAACCGGAACTGACTTCACGCAAACAAAGACTAATACATTGTGAAACGCTGGTAGGTTCGTTACGAAGTGAGAGAAAATAGCGGGTACGCCCGTTGCCAATTCTGAGTATATTAGACCTATCCCGGGAACCCGAACAATTCCAAGGCTGGGGCCGAGGCCGAGGATCCATTTCAGTGAGACTTTGTTGTGCAAATCATAGTTGTACTTCTTACGAGTCCCGTAGTGCCAGACATACATAATAATCATAAAGAAGAACGAAAGAACCAGCGGGACCCACCCGCCCTGAGGCACTTTTATGAGCGCGGAGGATAGGTAGACGCCCTCAATGGACCAGAAGAAGAGAAGGAATACTGCGGCTAGGAGCATGCTCTTCTGCCAAACGAATACTATGACGAGTGACATGAGGAATGTTGTGACGAACATAACCGTCATACAAGCAAGGCCTGGATATCAAAAAGCATATAAAAACCTTGTTAGTGTTCAATGTTCAGTCACCAACATAAAAAGAAAAGGATTGATAGTTACATACATAGCCACCAATTTGGACTCGAACCCGTGGACACCCAAAACCTGACCCAACTTTATCCTGATTCGACCAACTTTGGGGCCGTAGCATATAAGCATACAGAACAACACTACAGCTAGAAGGAAGATAAACGTGCAGAGAGAGAGAGAGATCTTGGGAAAATGACTTACCATAAGCATTTCCAATCAAAGTTGTGTCTTGAAAGCCAATAGTTATAGAAAGAGTAAGGATCATGAGAATCCAATTTATTTCTGTAATGTAGATCTGGCCATATATATGCTTCGAGGTGTGGACAACCTTGACTCGAGGAAAGCAACCGAGAGCATGACATTGTTTGATGATTGAGAAGGTGGCAGTAATAACAGCCTGACTTCCGACAATAGCTGCAAGAGTGGCGATGACAAAAACGGGCCAGAATACAGGATCTGCAAGAATAACCAATAATACAAAATTGAAGCAACCCAAATTTGAAAGCAGAGTTTAGGCAAAGTGTCGATTCACGTTTTAAATACTAACCAGGTATTGAGTCGTAAAAGCTGTGGGGAATGGAGCCTATGTTTTTAGATAGGAAAGCTGCCTGACCCATGTATTGCACAACCAAACAAGGGTATATAACAAATGCAAACGCAATCTGCACAAGGAAAAATGAATTGGAGTTCCACACTTGTGCAAAGATATCTATGCAGAACGAACGCAAGCCTAGTTTTAGGCTCGGTTATCGGCTCGATAATTTTACCCTTTTAGACTGTAATATTTTTTTACTAATAATGTCATAGTCCTATCGAACAGGTATCATGTGAACAAGTATTATTTTTAGTATGTTTGTATACGTGCCAAGTTATCACACATCGATACGTTCTGATGGTTTTGGTGATAAAATGTCACGAGTCGATCTCGAGCTCAAATCTATCAGTTCGTTTGAGTTCGAGCCAAACCGTAACAATTTTAAACTAGATTCGACTTGATTACACCCCTACCTATAGACCATCTTCTTCCACATTTTATCATCTAACTACTCAAGAAAGTATAGTACTTATCCAATTAGAAACTGACCTTTATCGACACAGCTGTGAAATGACCAAGATCTGCAAACATAGCTTCAGTACCTGGTAAGATTCCCAATAGTTCAGTAGTTAGCATTTGAACTTCCAGTGAATCTAGAATATAAGGTTCAAAATTATGAAGCATCTACTATAATATATAACATATCGGGGTTTCAGCTTGATCACTGAATAAATGAAAATATCTGACGAGCATAAGATCTAACATACCAGTTATGGAAAGAAGGATCCCTCCAAGAGATATCCAGCCATCTGTACCAGTAGCATGAAAGAACTTGATAATATAATGTGGTGAAAGTGCCACGACAACTTTTGGGTTCCAATGTATTATGTTGTACAGCCCAATCAAAAAAATTGATACCAACCAGATGATAACAATCGGGGCAAATATAAAAGCTACCCTGTGGGTTCCAAAATGCTGGAGTGCGAACAGGCCCACCAATATGACACATGCAAGCAAGACGAGTTCACCTATATAAAAGTATGTGGCGCAGTGTGTCAAACATAAACTCTATACATACATATGTTGGATATCGATGGACATTTATAATTAATCGGAAATTTAATTAACTGATTCACCTTCAGTTAGTTTCTTTTCTGTGACTTGTAGCCCTGATACTGCTGATAGAACTGCAAGCGGAAAAAAGTAAACTATGATGTGACCTAAATACATCTGGAAAGAAACACATACTATATACTGTTTCAGACAAGGAGTTTCCTTAAGGTAGAGAGACATTGTGATTAAATCCGATGAAAACTTTACAGTGTGAGAAGCTAAATTCTTTCTGCTTACACGCATGTTGACCAGAGGATAAAAATTCAATTCTGTATTGAGGGATTTTGCAAAAGCCAAAAAGGTGAGCATATTGCAAAAGTCCATGATACCCAATTGATAGCAGCTGTTGACTTGACTGGTAGTATTATAAAAAAAATTAGATTGAAAATGGTAAGAAGAGCTTTATCTTAATTCTTCTATTATCTATCCCAATTTAAAAACAATTTATGTATACCTTACCTGAAATTGCTGGAGTGAGCACACCATCACCTATGACCATACAAGCACCAAATAGTACAACGACAAGTAGGGCTGTCCGTAATCGTTTATGCTTTTCCAAAAATCTCTTCAACGGAGATGAGTTTGTAACTTGTGCAGAAGGACCATATTTGTAGGCTGAGAGCTCTTCATCGGCTGCTTGTTGATTGGGAAGTAAACTAAACTTACCATGTCTGCACAACAGAGAGTAAAGAGCAAAAGTCCCACCTGAAAAAAAGATGGACATAATAAGACCCGGTTGAGGAATAGAAGTATCAAATTAGATTACATGGAATGCTAAGCGAAAAGACAAAAATCGAAACCTACCTTCACCATTATCATCTGCATTCAATAGGATAATGACATACTTTAGCAAGGGTATTAACGTAATCGTCCAGAAAATCAAGGAAAATGCACCAAATATAACTTCCTCATTTTGATACTTATGCAACTCTCCAGTCAATGTGCTTGTATAAACATAAAGAGGTGAAGTGCTGAGGTCTCCGTATACCACACCAAAACTTTGGTAGGCTAGTAGTAGATTCCTGGAAAGATTCACCCAAGAAAGCTGAAAGACCAAGAAATCAAGTTCAGTAACAGCTTCAAATTGTTAAAAACACTGTTTTCTTGAGAAAAAAGAGAGTTGTGGGTTAAAGAAGTAGCTGTCTGGTACACTGGTGAATTATATATGTTAATAATGTTATATATAACATATTGGGGCAGGTTTCAGCTATGAACCTAGTAAAGGAAACAGGTCAGCACACACGACAATGTCAACAGCTACTAAACCATGTATGATATCATATTTAGGATGTTCACATCATACAAAATAAAATAAACTAAATCATTTTACAAACCAAACCCTTTGAAACAAGTTGACCAATAGTACAGACAGCACAACTGAGAACTTCATCAAAATATCAACATCAAACAGATTCAATAACATCAAATCCAGGTCCTAATACACCTAAAACCTCGAATTCACAATCACTACCTTCTTAACACCTTCACAAAACACCTAAAACTCTCGCGATTCCCAGCTAACACTAACTATTCAAGTCAAATCCAACTTCACCAAGTAACTAATGCCAAATCCAGTTCCCAAAACCCCTAAAACCTCCTATTCACAATCACTAACTTCTTAACACCTATACAAAACACTTGAAGCTCTCATGATCCCAATCTAACACTAACTATTCAGTTCAAGTCCAACTTCACCGAGTAACAATTTCCATTAACAAGACTTGAATCACTCCTAACTCTCATAAGTTAGCAACATTTTCATCTAAAATCACAATTTACCAAACGAAATGAATCCAAAGAGTTTCAAGAAAACACTAAAGTTTGGAAATGGAATAACTCTCCAGTCAGTACTCAGCCGTAATCCAACCAAGCAAATTCGTCAGTCACTACTGAGTTCAATCTAATTGAAACAAAAAGACTAAAACAAACCAATTCATGCCTGACACTCTTGTGATTCCTATCTAACAAACTTTTCAAGTCAAATCCAGATCCACAGAGTAACAATTTCCATTAACAAAACTTGAAACACTCGTAACTGTCATAAATTAGCAACTATTTCAGCTCAAAACACAAGTTACCAATAAAATGAATCCAAAAATAGTCAAGGAAAGGAAAAGAAGAAAGAAAGAAAGAAAAAACACTAATAATGGAATCGTTCTCCAGTCAGTACACAAGCTAATTCAAACCTGAACCTCTCATGTTTCGTGGCTAACTAACTACTCAAGTCAAATCCAGCTCCACATACTAACAATTTCAATTTCAATTAGCACACTTGAAACACTTGTAATTTTCATAAATTAGCAAAACTTCCAGCTAAAAACACAATTTACAGAACAAAATGAATCCAAAAATAGTCAAGCAAATGAAGAAGAAAAGAAACGCTAAAAATGGAATTACTCTCCAGTCCGTACTCGCTCCATCATCAAAATAAGCAAGTTCGTCACGATCACTACTGAGTTTAATCTAATTGAAACAAGAACTCTACAACAAGCCAAGCCAGATCGTATCAAGATCACAGTACCACTAGAATTCACAGATTCAAAATTCACAACCTCTACCTACTCATACGCATGTAAGTACTGAATTAAACGAAGAAGAAGAAGAAACCAAAACCCTAACCTGAGAGCGACTTCGAGGAGGCGAAGAAGAAGAAAATCCAGATTCTGGCTCCATGAGAGCGAGCTTGAAGATGGTGCCAACCTGGAACTCTCTCAGCACTGTCTCGGACTGTCTGAGACCCAAACTTGGTTCATTTATATATACGGGCCGAGCCATGGCTCGAGCTCGGCTCGGGCTCGATGGGCCACGACGCAAGGTCACGTGACAATACGTGCGTGGATTAACTATCACGTGCGGCCCCACCACACGTAATGGCACGAGTATTTTTTTTTTTTTTGTTAAACCTGTTACCTTTAAAAAAAAAAAAAACTTATTTATCAAATGATTTGCATCGACACGTTTAAATTAACATATTAATAATGATATAGTATACTTGACTCGTTTAACTTACATGAGTTATATTTTATACGGTATGTTTGAAATTTTTCATTTTTATATGGGTTGAACGACCCATTTAATAAACATGTTAGACGAATTTAACGGGTTCAACGTGAACATGGACTGGTTATTAAACGAGTTCAGTTAGTTGACATAAACCCGATTAAACTAAACCAAAATCAACTTAAATTTTTGTCTTCTTGTGCCACAAAGTTATTATCTAAACCGTTACTCTTACATACAATTAGAATTGACAATTAAGTGAGCATGTCGTGTTGCAACATGTTGAAAATTTAACTGTTTGTGATTATACGTGTGTGGATTGTCTATCACGTGCGACCCCACCCACTAGAGTGTGTCATTTTCCATGGTTAGCATATATACAAAACATTTCCATTGTGTGATCATTATTAAAGAGAATTTATGCAATTTTCTACCAATTTTTAACGATAGGTTTGAATAAATTTGTGGGCACCAATCTGATTGGTCATTGTGTATTAGTGCGTAATTGCTTTTTATTAATGATAATCACACATTTAAAAGTTGGTATTAGTAAATTAATTAGCCATGATATTTGTATGTTTTGTACTTCAAATTATTACATTAGTGAACTCACTTTATTTTCATGGGTTGGTCTAAGTTATCGAAGTTGACTTATGAAATTTACAATAGTAATATATTGTCTTTATTCAATACGATAGAAAAGTCATGTGTACCATTACTAATAAATTTCAACATATCATGCAAATAAGTTAAAATTTGTTCAAGAATACAACAACTCGTTTCAATTCATCATTGCAAACTTGAGGTCGAACAAATTGTCTTTATTCAACTCTAAAAAACTAATAATTTTAGAGTAAAGGCATAGTTGAGCATACGATAGAAAAGTCACATCTAACCATTATTAATAAACATCAACACATTACATAAATAAGTTAAAATATGTTAAATTACACTATAAGAACTCAATTCATCATTGTTGGCTTGAGGTTGAAAGCAACATAGGGACAAAAATATGTCATTTTTGTTGCATTATTGTGTTTGTCAACTAAAGAGTAAATTAAATTAGGTTTGATTTTGATAATCTTATTTGGTCCATATTTTTATTTTTGCTACCATATTGTCCCCAAAATGTTAAATGGTATTCTAAATTTAGACCCCCATAAAGAAAAGATTATTTTCCCACCTTAAAGACTATCAAAAGCTACCCTAAACATTGAACTTTGTTTTGGTTAGTTGTTAATTTAAAACTTTTTTTTTTTTTTTTTCGAAACATGACTAGACATTTACAATAAAAAAGAACGTATGAAAAATGTTGATTTTCATGTATATATCTATATATATACATGAAAAATGTTGATTTTAAAAAATTAAGTAAAACAAATAAAATATTAAGTAAAACAAGTGGTTGATTTCATCTAATTTCTCGAAATTTTAGATTTGAGTCTCAGTGCATATCCGATTTCTAGATAGTTGGGGTTAGAGTCAGAAATTTGAAACCCAGCTTGCAGACATTCCACATCCAATTGATTTTTGAAATTTTCAATAATTCCCCCAAATAAAAATCAACTTTTTAAAATAGAAATGTTGGGCCCATTTTGCAGCACAATTGGGCTTTAGAAAAGCCCATCCTTATTGGGCTTTAAGTCACATTTTCTTTACCCGTGTATTGTTCGGGCGGAGAGATTGGTTTTGGGCCAAACTGTCGACCGATTATTGAATTTCAGATGTCCGCAGGTTCAAATCAAAATTGTGAACTTTACTGTAAATGGACACATAAGTTTCCAAGTTCATGTCACATTTTCTTTACCCCGAGTCTCGTTTGGGGTGGAGACATCGGGTTAGGGCCAAACTAACATCCAATTATCGAGTTTCGGATGCCTGCGAGTTCGAATCAAAACGGTCAACTCTAGGTAAATTTCAAGTGACTTAAGGGTATTTTCGTGCATGAACTTGAAAAAAAAAAAAAACATATGCATATAAACTACCAAAAATGTCCCAACACCTCACAAACCTCATCCTCTGTTTTCGTCTCTCTCGTCGTCTCCTTCATGAAGACACCAACAACAACAACAATGGCTTCCAAATCCAAATCCACACCCACCACTCCTCTCCTCCTCCTCCTTCTTCTCATTTCAATTCAATCCACCTTCGCCGCCGACCCAGTTCCGTCCACATGGCCGCTCCAATTCCACTCCGTCCTCTCCATGAACAACTCCGGGACCCTCCAAGTCACCGACCTCTGGTACGATTTCCCCAACGGTCGAAACTTCAACATCATCCAGAACCAGCTCGGCGATCTCATCTACGACCTCGAGTGGGACAACGGCACGTCCTTCGTCTACACCAACCATGGCTGCAAGGTCCTGCACTTTCCGGTCGGCGTGCTCCGGCCCAACTTTCTCGACGACGCCAAGTTTCTGGGACAGAAAATGGTTGATGGGTTTGTGTGTAATGGGTGGGAGAAGGTGGATTTTATTTGGTACTACGAGGATGTTGAAACCAAGAGACCTGTCTACTGGGAATTCTTCAATGGTGAGTGTGTTTTCAGATTTTCTCATCTATTTTCTCGGGAATTTGATGCTTGAACTGGTGGGAATTGTTGTGGTTGACGAGCGAGTGGGATTGAGCGCAATGTGTTTGTGAAAATGTCTGTGAGAGTCTAGTTTGGAAACATGATATCAAAGCTGTCAATCTGGACCAAACCTGGGTACCTGTAACTTGACCCACATTTTGTGGGTTCGGGTCACACAAATTAGACCCGAGTTGTTTTAAAACCCGGAACCTCCTTGTGGATTGGGGTTAGTATAGTCGTGTTTGTGTTGAGTCACAAGTCATGACCCAAATTGTCATTTATAGTTGGGGTGTGTAATTGAGGAGTGTTGGAACACAATTAAGATAAACTCAAATCCGCTAAACTGTGTCTCGTTTGTGACTCGGGTCACAGCGTTTGAACACGATTAAGATAAACTCAAACCCACTAAACGTGTGTGAGTCGAGTCACGGGCCATGACCGATATTGCTAACGCGTAATTGTGGAAATGTGGGATTTTGTAGGAATGGTTGCTCATGTGATGACATTTGAGGTGGGAGCTGTGCTTGAGGATGCAAAATGGCAAGCTCCCATGTCCTGTTTTGGGAGAACCCATGACAAGAGCAAGGGCTTTTCGCCGGAAAGTATGGACACTAGTTTTATTCGCACCGGGAAGTTTATGAGAGAACCGGCTTCCAGTTTTGCCGCGGCGTTGTGATCTAAAATCGGTGTATATTCAAGTATGAGCTATGTTTTATCTGTTATTTCAGAAAATAAATTAGCTGAATCTTTGGTGTATACTCATAAATGTGTTACTGTTTTATGTGTTGCATTTCAAAAGTAATTTCTATCTGAACCCACAAGAACCCGAAATTTGACTCAAAATTTGTGAGTTCGATCACATAAAATAGACCCTACAAATTTTTAGGTCAGGTTCAGTTGGATGTTTATTGAGAAAATGCGTCTAATTAGAGAACCAACACATTTTCAATGTAAAATCCGAACTCAAATCATAACACTCAACATAAACAAACCCACACCTCTTTCATGGAACTAAATTTCAAAAACTGCACATCATATACAATAGAAAGCAAAAACAAAAACACTTACTTGAGATCTCTACTGTCAACTCCAATTACAATGGAGAAATTTCATTAAAAATTAGTCTCGGTTACAAACACGAAAGACGGAAAAATAAAAATATATGCTTCACTAAACATAGGACCCGACAAATAGACAGTAGTTCGAGAGATTAGTCTAGATTCTCTCCTGGTTTCGAACAGGAGAGACAATGAAAAAACAACTCCAATGACAATGGAGAGGCTTCACTGAAAAAAACAGGACCGAAGTCTCTCTTACTATACCCCATTTGCTTTTTCAAGGTTTGTTCTAAAGCAAATTACAGTTCAGTACATGACCGAATGGTACTGAATCATACAAAAGTAGCGTTCAATTAAAAAATACTGGAATGAGAATGAGAATCTAGAATGGGAATGGAAATGAGATTTACATCTGTTTTGACAACCGGGTCAGAGGGTGGGCAAAAAACGGGCGCTTACTTTAGTCAGCCCGAAAAAATCATAATCCAAGCCTGGATAATGTGATTCCAATTCCCATTTCAATTCTTGACTTTCATTCTTAAACAAAAATTATAATCCGAATGCTACTAAAAGGTTGGCCAGAGTAACATACCTATATTCAGGCAAAACTCAGATTTTCATGTCGACGACAGCCTCTGGAAAATGAGCTGATGTGGGCCATGTCGTGGTGCGAACTACCTCCGGGTGGCTCTGAGTAGCAACTTGGTGGCACAATTGGACTCTCTGAACCATCCGAGACTGAGGTGGATGGAAGCTCCAACACGACTTCTTCTACTACATCTTTTGCTTCTTCTTTGGGCAATTCAAGTTCTGATTCTATTTCGAGTTCCAGCTCCTCACTCATCTTTCTGAGGAACTTGTTCAGCGCCATACGCATCCAGTCATATCTACATAATCTCGAAGCATCTTTGATGCTTAGCTGCAAAGTGTAGTGCATGCGTGAACATGTTCAGGTTCAATGGGGTGAGCTATTTCGATGTATGCAATTTACGTAATGCAAACATAATACATACTAACCCATTTCCTGTAACGGTTTTCCTGCTCCGGCCAGGACTTGAGCTCCTCGGTTACTTCTAGTGCAAACATGTATCCTCGGCAACCTCCTTCTGCGGTGCACAGGTCTTGTTTGCTCTTGCTTCGAAACTCCCAAACTCCTAGGGGATTCTCCTAAGGGAAGAAGAAAATATATTTTATCACATTATCTAGAAAACTAAGCAGAGAGATTGATTAGATCAAGCAATTTGGACCCAAACCCACAAGCACCCGAATTGTGGCCTGCATTTGTGCATATTTGGGTTACATAAAATAAATCTGGTTAGTTTTCGGGTCAGGTATCCCGCACATTTTCTGTGTAAAACCCACGATCACGCGGACCGCACCCCTTGTGGGCCGGGTTAGGTCTTGACAACCCAAAACCTGAATTGTCATCTTTAAAAGAGATTATACAGTGTTAGTACAAGTCAACACGGCATCTCAGTAGCGTTATTGCTAGGAATGCTATATAACTTGCAAATTAGAACTCAAAACATCATTTTCGGTAGCATTTAATTTAGAGTTTTTGATTCATCTCGATCAAGAAAGGAAATGAGAAAGAGAATCTCATTTATCATGTTTGGTTTATCCTAAATATCAAAGTAAGAGAATATCCGCTTGATTGTTGTTAGGTTGATGAAAATGCGTACATAAACATGTAACAAACTCAATGACTGATCAGGAAACATAACTTACATTAAGTATTCCTCTCACTCCCGCTTCCTCTGCGGCTTCACGACACGCAGCTTCATGGACAGTCTCATCATCTTCCCACCCACCCTAACAAAAGAGAAAAATAAATACACTAAACAAAATAAAAACACAATCTTGAATTGTATTGATACTTCTACGGCATATAAGGACGGCGAGAGAGAGAAAGACAGAATACGTACTTTCGGGAACACTAAGTCATTGCGATTAGGTGAAGAAACCATGCAAACTTCTATCATGTTCGCTGCATTACCTTTGTGATCATCTTTGTTGTCCTTTGCCAGTTTGTACGGAATACACCTGATTATTCACACAACCAAGTAAATGAACAAGATCATGAAAAGGTTCCAAGGAATTCGCCCCAAGTTCAGCTTTAGGGGACAATACAGCAAAAGCGGGAAAAAGAAATGTCTAATCATCAAGCACTTGACAGCAAAAATAATTGGAGTGGAGGACACCAATTAAACTTGAACAATGAATCTCAACCTTTCGTCGTAAAAGGACAAATTCAAAAAGCCAAGTTGCTTTGAGTAGACCTAGTAACTTCAAGACATTCCCCACCTTCAAAGGCACGCTTTACATAATTTCTCAACTTGTGTTAATACACAACAAGTTGCCATGACCACCAAGCTGGTGATGTGGACCCAAAAGCACCCGAAATCCAACCCACATTTTCGTGAATTTTGGGTTGTTTTCGGAACAGGTTTAACATAGAGAAATCCAGGTCACGTTAGATATTGTCAACCCAACCGAAACCTGAATTGCCAACTCTAAAGACCTCATTCACACAACTACTTCAACCATTAGCATTTTCTGCATATATGTAAGATACAATAATTCATACATCTCTATCTACTCTTAGAGGCATGAGATATCTTGAAAACTAGTATTTAAAAAGGCAATAGACAGAAATACCCAAGTGGGAAACAGGTGATGTCGCATATGGTGTAATTAGCAACAAAATTTATATGCTATCTCTAATTATCATTTGTTTGTCCTTTTCTGTAATTTCACTATCCTAAGCCTTGTACTTGTATGTAAAGGAGTAAACTAATACCTCACCTAAACCACAGTCAACAATAGCATATGATGTAAAGATGTGGCCATAATTATTTAATTAACACAAACAACCAAAGATAAACAAACTATAAAAAACTAGGGGGGTTATAAAATTCCACATACAAGACAAAGTAGAAGACGTAGAATCCAATAATGAACACATATTTTTTTGGGGTAAAGACAATGACAATGACATAGGACCCATTTGGGTGAAGTGGTATAATTGATTGGCAATTAGTATGTGAGAGTTGAGATACAAAACAATAAAGCATTTCATCCTATTTTTTCCATATACCAAACTATTATCTAATGGAACATGACATACTTCGCACGATTACGAAAATAATGTTCCTCAAGGTAGACCCTAAGCTCTGTCATTGCTTCAATAAATAAATACCATGATTCTACATTTAGCTACAAAAATCATCATTAAATATATAAATAAGAACATACAAGTCTACAATTAGCTTTGAAATGAAATGTTTTAACCAAAGACCACAAAACAATGAACATTGAAAATTGGAAACGACTTCATAACAAACCATAATTTTACTATTAGCTTAGAAAATTAAGCCAAAAATCCACAAAACAAAGAATAACATAACCATATAATCGCTCAAAGAAAGACCATAATTCTACCATCAGCTTCGAAAACAGACCAATGACCAAAATCCATAACCAAATAATGGAAAATTGGAAATGTCTCCTTAACAAAAACCCAATGAAACCGTAGTCCTACAGTTAGCTTTGAGAATGACAATATTAAACCAAAACAGAGAACACTATAACCATTATTGTTCAAATCAAAGACCATAACTCTAAAATTAGCTTCGGAAATGACAAAATTAAACCAAAAATCCACAAAATTGCCTTAAAATTACAAAAATCCACAAAACAAAGAACATGGAAATTTGGAAATCATCACAAAAACCGAACTAAACCTGAAAACCATAATTGTTCAAATCAAAGACTAAGATCCCATAACTAGCTTCAAAAATGACAAAATTAAACCATAATTCACAAAACGAAGAACAACAAAACCACAATTGTCCAAATCACATACCATAATTCCACAATCAGCTTTGAAACTGACAAAATAAAACCAAAATCCACAAACCAAAGAACCGAAAATTGGAAATGTCTCCAAAACTAAAAAAACATACATACCCAGAAACCAGACGAAGATTGTTCTCGTATCGCTGCCTGTCTCTTCCTTTCCGAGCTTGCAGAGACGAATCCATGTGTTTCAACAAAATTAAGAACACACTTCAAAGATGAAGAAAAACACAAATTATTCCCAATTTCGCACAGAACCCTAGACAAATTGAAGAGAGAATGAAAAAGCAAAAATACCTCCCCGAGAAAAAAAATTGAAAATCCAAGGAAGCTCCTGATTTATTTAAGCGAAGCCTTGGCTTAATTCTCGTGAAAGATCCGCCAAATGCAGGAAATTATCAGAATCTACCTCGTGAATTTCTTCTTCTAGATTTGTACTTTTGGGGGGAATGATCACAAACCCAAATTAGAACCCAAAATCAAAACGTTTTTAAAATGAAATTGACAGAAATTGGCAACGAGAAAACCGGATACGGTGGCAAAATGGTAAATAAAAGATTGGCGCAGAAAACAGAGAGAGACGAAGAAGAAGAAATGGAGCGAAAACTGTGGTTTTCGCGGGACATCACCGTTACACCCAACGGTTTATTTATATACTGAAAACTGTTAATGTTTTCGTTTTTTTTTTTCTTCTTATTTTTAGTAGCCTTAATTATTATTTTTAATAAATAAAAAAAATTCTATGAACTATAGTTTGCATTTTGAGACCGAACTTGTGGATATTCAAAATTAAACCCACATTTTGTAGAAATAGGGTTGAAAGCCAAAAACTCAATTTGAAGCCCGTTACACACTCATGTTGAGTTCAAAGAAACGACCTAAATCTACGGATGTGTGAAATTTGATATGTATTTCTATAAGTTCGGATAACAAGAAATAAATTTTTAAAATTTTTAGGGCAATTAAACTAAAGACATGAACCTTTTAACACGAAAATATATCTATGATCCATTATTTTTTTATTTATAAATTTAGTTGGTGAATTCTTATAACTCTTAATAAATTGATAGCATTTAAACTTAAATTAAATACGAAAATGACATCGTACCGTCTTTGTTACTTAATCACGTGTCACTAATTCTCAACCATACATTGTACTTTAAGGGAAATAAATTCTTTATAAAATTATTGTTGGGCACATTTAAATGTTATAGTGGATTCATACTTCCTCTATATTCATAAAAGACATGATTTTCAAGTTCATGTCCGACCATAACTAGAAATAGGTTGCAAGTTTCAAATATTGCGCATAAATTATATAAAATTATGCAAATCGAGTTATTCGAGTTCAAAATGCCTATCTTTGTACCGAGTTGCATGGAAGTTTCATTCAAAATCACCCTACATAGAAATTGTTGTAACATCTTTGTTTTTTAATATATGCAAATTTGCTTTGGCATTAGATGCCTCAACACTCATAGTTGTGAAAATTCCTAGAAACCACTTTCTTCAGCATATTATGAGTGGAGACATGACTTAGCTCGAAAGACAAAGTAAGAAATACAATATATGTAAATATATGGTAAACGAAATTAGAACAAATTTTATAAATAGAAACTCGATATAGTTAATAAGAATATATTTGTTAATTTTTTGTATGTATTGTCGAGGTATAATGATGAAAGACAAACATTTCCACCGAGGTTGTGACTTTAGCACTGAATTTCTCGCCGATTTAATTTAAAATTCTAACATAAATAAAATGGGTAATTACAGATGGCTACCCTGAACCATCGCTCTTTTGCAACTCACCACTCTAAACTATATTTTGTAATTTTCGACTACCCTAAACTATGCAATCGTTGTTCTGTTAGTTACTCCGTCAGTTAGACGTTTAAAAAGACCAAAATACCCTCAGTTTTTTTATTTTTTGATAAATATAAATAAATAATAAATTAAAAATTAAGAACACCTCCTCCGGTCGTCCCTCTCGACGGTGCTCGTATCCCGCCTACGACAAGCCTCTATCCCCAGTCCCCGCCGATTCAATCACGGAGCAACTATAAATAATTAAATAAAAAATAAAAAAATGAAAAAAGAAGACAGTAGCGTTTTCAACCTCTCGCCATGGCCGGCGAGGCCTTCGTGCTCCGGCAAGGCAGATATGAACCAGTCCCCTCCATCGCGGTTTTGCTCTCCATCTCCGGTCGTCCGGCGTCCTCCATCTTCGCCCGAGCTCCGTCGACGCCATTGGCCTTGAATCCAGTGGCCGT